>JAPYZM010002747.1:0-12941 GCA_030522845.1 Psyttalia concolor
CACTTTTCGGTACCGGTTTTCGTGCGTAAAGTGGTACTTTTCCGCACAGTGTGCGTAAAAGTCAGAAATCGTGCGTAAAGTGAAACTCGTGCGTAAAACTTCGCTTTACGCACTCGAATTTCACTTTACACATGATCTTGACTTTTCAGCACTCCGCACACAAAACAACCACTTTGCCCTCAAACCTCCCCTCAAAGCGAATTTTGGCAGATATTGCAAAAAATTAGGTGTGCAACACATGCGTATCGCCTTTTTCGCCTCGTGTGATCGCCTAACACTCGTGGCCGGCACTCGTGCAAGCGATGCACAGCTGGTGCGAAAAAGTGCTACTTTACGCACTAGTTGCACAAAATACTATTCACTGATTGTGGTATTCTAAAATTCAACCACTGATAAATTTTGAAATTAACCGATTATATCATTAATTTCCAATGTCCTAATCTCACAATTCCCCCCCCCTCCCCCCTCCCCCGATTCGAGTAAAAAGTACTCAAAAGTTTGGAACTCTTGTACATATTATTCTTATTATTAGGTATGATAAGTGGGCGAGCGGTATTACTGGCGTTCTGTTCAATCTTGTTTTTATTAATAAACAAAATGGTCAATATTTACATATATACATTTCTGAAAAACTGGTATCGAGAGCCATAAAAAATATTGTTTGCAAATACATAAACGTTTGCCTCATTACCGAGTCTCAAGTTTACCGCGCACTTTGAATTCCATATCAGGTAACGTTAAATTTAATTCAACTTTAAAACACAATTTATGTTGCCAATACCATTTATGAATTCCCATACTTCGAAGCAGGGGGAACGAGACGGCATTTCCCACATTTTTATTTTTATTATTTGAAATAGAATTACGTCTGCAATAAGTTTTTTTAAACAAGTTATGTCGTTTTGCGCTTAAAAAAATTTCGTGTATCTACGGGACGATCAAAGCGATCCATTAACTACATTTTGCAAGATTTTTAATGTTTAATGATGATTGTATTAAGATTGGTAGAAAAAAAATTTTAATATCGTTGGAGGTGACAAGTAAACACCCCCAACAATAAATTCGAAGAAAAAACTCATGAGAGAAGGGAATTTTTTACCTCAAAAAGGGAAGTTATATAGCGTTCCGCAATCTTGTGAGGTTACTTTATTATTTTCAATATAAAATTTACAAGAAATTTTTACTGAAGAAATGGACAGTCCAGGACCCGGATACGAATCCGACCTTTCGATTATGCGTCGGTTGTTCTTCTTTTTGATTTTAACCAAGGTTTTTTTATTCAATACCAATCTTTATTCACGGTATTTATAAACCTTAAAAACAGCGGCCGTAATGGTTAGGCGGGCGAGGTGTTGCTCCGGCGGACATCCAAGTTAAGCAGCGTTGAGCTGGGTTAGTACTTGGATGGGTGACCGTTCAGGAACATCTCGCTCGCACAAAAATGACGGGCGACAGGCACGGGGTAGCGGCTTAGTGTATTCATCTAGTCAGCGTGACAGATGAATACATTAGGGCACTGCACAATCGGCCGGCTCTGCGACTGGGGTTTTACATGGTTTCCCGTGCAGTAGTAGCTCGAATGGGGCACAGCTAAGTGTTAAGACGGCCATGATACCGCAGATAATACGGAGAGGAAAGTGGGAGGGAGAGGCAGGCTAGAGGAGAGGTTTCAAATCGAGAAAATACTTCGATAAAACCAAGGAAATTATGAATAAAAAAAATATATATATATAAACCTTCAAAACTAGTATGAAAAACAGTCAAAAGTAAACTATCAAGTTAATGGTTATTTTAGTATGACTGCGATTTTATAAATTTATTTTACTCCTTATGAATTACGCAGTAATCTTTAAGCCAACAATTTTTTTTGAGTGTCGTGACGATTTCATTATCCCAAACTTTAATTTTCCAGAATTTTATTCCCTGAAATTATATTCAGTGTCAGTGTCCTAAAAATTAAAAAATACCTTGAACCGAAATTCTTAGTGATTTTCCCTGAAATAATGAATTTTCAGTGACAAAATTCCTTGAAATTTCAGTGAAAATAAAGAGCGATAAAAATCTCCAAAAAGTCCCCCGTAAAATTCGGCCAAAATTTTTCACTGCATCTTAACCGCAAACTCCATCAGAACTCCCATTGAAATTTCCAATTTTCTGTTGCTTTCGGCCCCCACAAACCAATCATTCCAGAATTCCTCTTTTCCATTCCGAAATTACTAAAAGCTCCTAACGAGGCCACTTACGCCAGGTAATAAAACACTCATTAAATCCCGGCAATAGTTTTTTCGTGTCTTTTTACTCCAGTCCCTGACCGATGACAACAATTTTCTCCACCAAAACCTAGTGATTCATAATCGCCATCATAAGAAATCCGCTCCAAGGATTGTGTTACGTTACATTATTACCCGCCAAGTAATAAACGTAACAAACAGCGTACACATAGAGAAACAAACTGGCAGCGGGGTCAAACGGGAAACTCATACTCCGCTGTTGTGACCCAATGACCCAGATAGCAGAAATGCAGTCGTGTGTGCTACATTTTCTCTACAATTTAGCATTTGAAAAAGCCCCTCACAATTGTTTCAATGATAAGTCACAATCCCAACAATTGTTGATAAATATTTTCTTTAATTAAGCGATGAGTAAAGGTCATACGACGTGGAGGAATTGCAGATAAACGATATCCGTTGAGCGGAAATATCGTCTGGATTTATCACTTCACGGCCAAAATTTCCATACCTCCAGGGCTACAACGCAGGAATAGAATGATTTTCCATCCACTGACTTCCGTAATTCCGTTTTCCCCTGTCATAATTAAACGAATAACTATAACTGAAGGATAATTCAGGTAACATTGATCAATGGTGAATGATGATTTAATGGTAACCGAGGGTTAACGCTATTAATTAAGTGTGATTTAAGACTTTAATCATCGTTATTGCCAATGTTTTTATTCCCGGGAGATATATAATCAGACGGGAAAACTCTTTGGGTGGTATCCTTGACAGTCTGCGCTACGTGAATGGGCCTTTAAAATGGCCTTCCGGACACCGGTCGATGCGCACAAATGGATAAAGATTTAACCGTGAGGCATTACTCGCGTTGTTTATAATGCCAGTGAAAAAAAATGCCCCCCCCCCCTCTCCCCCCTTCCTTCTTCTTCGAGGTTTACCACTTCGAGGCGATAAATTCAGGTGGACAGAGCGCCGAGGCCGCAGCGTCGCTGCAATTGCAACGTAACACGGACAATTACGAGCATTTTAAGTACCTGTTACTGAGGAGTATTAACAAACATTTTACTTGCGTTTATTATTCATCAATTCATAAATTAGGAATTCGAGGCACGGAGAAGGCTAATAATCAATTATTTTTATATTACCGAGAGTCAATATTTATTGGAGGGGATAACATCAGATTTTGTATTATTTACTGGAATTTTTTAATTTTTTTTTTAAGAGGTTTTTGGTTTTTTTTTCTCGGGCGATCGTGGAGGTATTGCATATAAGTATTGAGTGGAATATATTGGATAATTGAGGATTTAATGAAATTTTGCATTTTTTTGTTGTCGCGATCGAGAATGTTGGATTTTTAATCAACTCGTCAAAAATGTTCGTCACTATTTTCTCCACAAATCTTGAATTTTTAATTATAAAATTCCTTTGAGATTGCCGTGAGCTAATGATACTAATATTTTTTTTTAATTAATACGATAAAAATTGAAAATTGACAAATTGTCAAACCATGATCTTCCTCAAGATAATTCCGATGGAATTTGAGCTCCATTTCTGTTGTTAAGTAATAAAAAAATGTTATTAAAAAATAAGAATATTATGATGTTTCTTCCCTATACTTTTTTTACATGAAGAGGAAATGAAATGTTGAAATGTTGAATTTTTAGTTTCAAAATTAATTTGATATTTCCGTGAACTAATGTTACTAGAATTTTTTTTATAATTAATGCGATCAAGTTTGTCAATTGTCAAAATATCAAATTCTGAACTTCCCCAATATCAGTCGAATGGTATTTGAATCTCCTCAATTTCTTGATAACAAACGAAAAATGTTATTAAAAAATAAGAATATTATGACGTTTTCCTCCAAATATTTTTTCCATCAACAACAAATAGCAAAGAAATCACCGGAATGTTTCGAAAACTGCATCGGCCACTGGAAGGAAAAAAAGATGAGGCCCCTTAACCGATTACGTTGGAGAGCTCGAGGTGACATGAAAATAAGGAAATAGTAGTTATAGAGCCCGTTATATCGTGCAAACTAACGTTTGATGTGCGCGCCCATGAAAACCCCATGCGCACATTATTATGTAACGATGTTAACTGTAAATATTTACCGGAGACCCGATGGAAAGAAAGAAATGAAAAGAGGTGAATGGGGAGGAGGGGGACCACGGAGGCTGCACTCGACGGATTGTAAAGTAGACCGAATGAAGGATAGGGGGGCTGGGGGCCTTTTAAAAATATAAAAGTGGAACATTTCTCTCTCTTGTCCCCTCCCACCGCCGCCGCACTCCCTCTTTCTCTTCACCACCATTTTCTTATTTCGCAACCGATACTGCCGCTCAGGCATTTACCCTTCGCAATTGCAACTCATCTCTTTGTTGGCGATTTGCTGAGGCGCATGAGACACGCGTCAGGTGAATTGAGAGGAGGATGAACCGTCGACGGAGGAGGAGGAGGAGGCGAAGCGCGGGAAGGGGGCAGGGAGGTAATATCAGATTATGTATACAGAAGCTGATGAGAAGCTGCTGAGACTAATTGGCTGGAATATATTGAGAGACAAAAAGAAAGGTGAAATAAGAAGTGAGAGAAGGGGAACGAGAGGGCCTTCTGGTGTATGAGAATGAGTGAGTAACGCATATAACGGTTCGTTCCAAATAAATGTTGCCAGCGCAACGGTTTGGGAATTGAGATTTTGGGCCATTGTCGTTACGTCAGGCAGGATCCAATGGGAAATGCGGTTTACCGTTTGTTTCGGTGGCTTTTTTTTTCCGCTGTGGGTCTCGGGATCTCACACTTCCGTCCTGCATGCGAAGAAAAATACGGAGATAAGAGAGCGGAACAAATTGCACGGAGAGAAATTTTTTTTTTGTAAAAATTACCGCCCGTTTTGTAATTGGGTAGCATTTTGGACGATCGGGAGAAATTACCCAACCGTATAGGAAAATTCACTGTCTTTAAAAATTATGCAGACGTCTGGCAATTTGTAAGTGAGGGGTAAGCAAATTTAACGGAGAAGTGGGGGCATTTTTCATGAAAGACTGGATAACTTTTAGTAAAGAGTTACCAAATTTTGTGGGAGTGGTGCGGTAATTTTCCCCGAGTAATTTTTCTCTAACGTGTGGTCATGAAATCTTGTAAATTAACAACCACTCATTTACATGAAACTTCCTGCGATTTTGTTGGTAAATAATCAGGTGAATTGTGAAGAATTCAATGAAATGGAAAGTTTTAGGTTCTCAAGACATATAAAAATAGTCGAATATTTGGGGAATTCAGACAAAAATTTTCATGAATTTTCAGTTCGCTAAAGATTTAGTTGAGAGCGATGTCTAATTAGGGTAAGAGCTTGAGAATTCCAGGTGTCATCCTCACTGGCTTTTACCAAAATAAAAAGAATACCTTCATCTCTCAAATTAAAAAAAAAATGATTTCAGCCTTAATTACCTGCGATTTGGGATAAAGATCCTTAGCGAAAGAAATTACAACAAGTGAGTTGTGCAATTCTATGAATATCTATAAATTGTTCACGGAAAACTAGATAACTTTTAAGGAGCAGTGAACAAAAATGATATGTACATCTAGAGAACTTTTATTAAGGAGTGAACAAATTTTACTGACCAATTGAATAATTTTTATCGTACCCCTCGATAACTTTATAATCGATAGAGTGAATTACAATTGAGGGAATTAGCCTCGTGCAGACGCCCAAATTTGTGCAAAAATGCTGTTATTTTAACCATTACATTTGTTTTCTTTACCTCGTGACGTAAAAAATGAATTTCCTTAAAATCAATTAAGTAATTATTTTTACAGGTATTGATGTGGTTTTGTCAAGCTACAAAATCGTCTCTCGAAGAGGTTATTCCAAGGCAAAAGAAATCAAACTGGTCAATTTTATAAGTATTGATTGCGATCTGTCGACAAGAACAAATACTGATAACAATTATGGCTACAAACTTTTTTTGACGCCACAGCTGGCGACATTCATTGCACACTCAAGCAAATATTTATTGTTGCAAGTGTCAATTTAAGATCGTAAGTCCCTAATTTTGTTCGCGTAGATTTGATTTCCGTGCGCCGCTAAATTTTTCTAATTTCCGAAATCTCCTAATGAAAAGTTAATTAAATTCAAGCCCTGTAATTCCGAAACGCCGCATCTCTCCGTCCCGAAATAAAGGAGGAAAAAAATCATCGAAAAGGCTAAACGAATAAACATTGACATTTCGCAAGGCTTATCATGTTCTCCTAAATTACAATTTTGTCATCTTGAATTTTAATCAGCGGGAAACTTTTTAGAGATAAAAAAAAGAATGGTGAAGATCAAGGCCTCCGCCCCTTCCTCAATGTTTACCGAAGGCTTGGGAATCATCGGAGCGGAGGATGACGAAACAAAAATTTTTTCGAGTTTGCCCGGGGGCGTTGACATTGCCATTGACATTGACATTGGTGAAATGTGTGTATCATCTGCCCCACCATCGGCATCGCCCGCTTTCTTCAGTCCCTCGCTCGTTTTGGCACTGGCGATAGGGAGAGGGGAGAGGCGGGACTGCCTAAAAGATTCCCCCGTAGCCATACCTACACTGATTACGTTTGCCTCGGTCGTGGATAATGTGTAAGTGTTACATGTGCACTTTCTTACGCTCACCCGAGCGATTTAAAGAGAGATGGAGAAAGAAGAAATGGCGTGAAAGTTCGCTTGCAACATAATGCTCATCTCTTTTTTTTCTTTACCTGCCATCACGCGAAAAGTTTAATTCGTAATTTGTGAAATAATTGCTTGCAATTATTACAGGAGGGGATGATTAGAAAATTCAGTGTCCGATGGTAGAACTGAGGTAATGACCCGAGTGATATATACGCAGTGGTTTAAAAATTAAATCTTCTAATTGAATTTGATGGAGGAAATTTTATATGATTCATACGTAATTAGTTTCATTTCAATCGTCATTTGCGTAACATTAGGTTCTTTATTTATTTATTTTCGCCACTTGATAAATGTAGAGAGTTCACTTCTTAAAGGTAAATTTTGAGAAAGACTCACCACATTATTTTTTTTTTAATATAAATTCTATTGTGCGATTGTTAATGTCAAAAACCGGGATTATCGGAAATGATTAGGTCGAGAGTTACGGGTTCTAGAACATCTCTTATCTCACCAATCTTTGCGTAACCGGGGACCAACGGCGTGGACGTGGTGATATCTGGCCCCAAAGACAACACATGTTGACACAGAAGCAGACAAGGGACAAAAATGATGTTAAAAATGATCAGCAATGATCCCTCAAGAAGCCAACGCCTTCTGTTTGAATCCATCTGTCGCCAAAAATTTATGAGAAATTCTTTCTTTAAAGAATTAAATCTTGATGTATGGGTCTGGCCGTCAGAGAGACCACTGTGTCACCGTCTGGTGACAGATTCTCACCATGAGTACTCGAAAAAATTTAACGTTGAATTGCACATGACATTCACAATTGGCGAACACAACAAGTCTCGACCGTCTATCGCGCATTTCTCACGAAACTGATTCAGAACCCCCAAAATCCGGGGGACTGTGCCCGTATATGAAGGTGAACCCCGATGACATCGGCTGTTTTTGATTTTCCTTCACCCCATATCTTCAAAATTTCATGTCACTATGGTTTCTTTCGAAATATTAATAATTCACCGTAAACGATATTTGAATTGAGCTAAACCCGAGTGGACAATATTGAATTTTATGAGAATTATTAAAAAGTTTGGTAATTATTTTTTTAGAAATGATTGGGGGGAGTTTTGCATTTGGCAATCTCTTTTGAAACCAAATAAATTCACAATATATTCACTGAAGTAATTCTGAAAGCAGAATTTAAGAATTTCAGTATTTTAATTTTTTCAATGTGATTAATCTCCCTGCAATTGAAAATAAAAATAAAATCGTAGCTTAATCTTCAAGAAATACCTAATCCACCCTATTCCTCCCTAAATCTCCGAAATGTCCCGTCTTCCCCAGAACTTTTCCAAATAAAAAATCACACGAATACTTACCAAATGAAATTCACAATTCACATGACCTCAACGGATCCCGAGGGAAACACCCGGCACAAGGCTCGCAAATAATTAACCGCCGGCAATAAAAATATCCCGGCGACAAATAAAACCCTCACCAGTCAGCGTTAAACAATCACCCCACTGTCGATTCTTCATCGGGTAATTGTATAATGATAAATAATGAAAATGATGATAAGAAAAAATAGTAAGTAGGTTAATCGGAGTTTAAGTACACACACAGCCAATGACAAATGACTGGTATTTCACCGGAATTGACAATTGTGATTTGTACGCGCGAGAGGGAGGGGGGGGGGGGGGGAAATCTCTTGCCCCACAAGTTCGCGCGCTCAACATTACAATGGATGTATATACATACACATTAAGTCCATGATAGAACCGCTAGACAGTTTTTCAAGTTATGAAACGGGGTATGTGTTACGAAACACCCGAGGACGTAATATCACAGTCGCCGATATGTAGGCGAGAGAGGTTTTATCGGTAAGAAGGAGGAAGAAAAGAGATGCGAATAAATACTGGACGAGAGGGAGGTGAGGGTGGGGAAGGGACACCGAGCGGCGGGCGCGGGGGGGGGGGGGGATAGCAGCGGGGGGGCCAGCCGGAGGAACGGCCTGGTAACTCCACTGACTTCCACAGTACGAACACAGCCACAGTGTTATTTACCGTTAGATTTTCTCTCCCGTCGTCTCACGCTTGGTTGACTGTCACACTTCTATGCTTGACGGCAATGGCCCTCGTTTTGTACTCCACATTGCGGATATATTTCAAATGCCCGACATCCGGATTCACATTGGAGGAGGCACTTCGTAAAAATTCTGACGGAAATTACTGCTGTTTTTTCATTCATTTCTTTCGGAAACTTTCAGGAATTTTTGGCGAAAAATGTTGAGACTTTTTTTTTTCTGTAGAACTGATTAAGAAGGTCAATCACACACTGCCGGAAATTACTTTATAGGATGATATTTGATTTTGCCGGGCGGGAGAGAAGGGATTTTTTGCGTACTTCAGCGCTTTCTCAGATGTATCATAAAATCGCACAGGAAAAAAGGGGTTTCCTGATGACTATTATACCCTGATACTCATTGGTATCGACTTTTTTTTGTGGTACCATGATATACTGTTTAATACCTCAATTGTGATAAAGTCACTAAATTGCTCTGCTTTCGTGACTGGGAATGTACCACTCGGCAGCCAATGCCGCGTACCGGAGGAATGAGAGAAGTTCTTCTAAGCGAAATGAAAATAAATATCAGTTGATAATGAAATGATCTAATTACGCTTGAAAATCAAAACTTCAAAAACGCTGTATAACTAAAAAATCTAAACATTTTAAATGTATATAATATTATAACGCCCACCTTTTTAGGATGGGGAGGATTAGATTCCAATTCTGAGCTCAACACGCCGTCTGAATCCTAAATAATCCTTTCGTATAATAAAATTTTTTTCTCATCCATTGTTAGGATTAAAATCAGCCTGAGGAAGTAATTTCTAATGCATTTTACCCCACGTATATTTTCATTTCACGGCCTCTATTATCTCAAAGTCAAAAACTTTCTCGCAGTAATATCACGGTAATAATGTTTCATTAAATGGTAATAGAGAGAAGTCGTCTTACCTCACTCGAGGGTAATTTTCCCGGTGACTTTCATCGTAGCCAAGCACCCAAGAGAGGCTTGCATTTGCCTCCTTTCTTTACGCCCACTGAGTGAAAAAAGAATATCCACGATTTCCCCTTGCGAAAGTTTGGCCGTGACAGAGAGAAGGGGTCCGACTCATAATTCTGTAATAAATTCTACTGCATCATTTTATCAATCGCATCGTCAACCAAGCGAGCGGAATGAGCTCACGAGAGAGCGAGAGACAGAGAAACAGCAAGACAGAGAGAGAGATGCAGAAGTTCTAACGAGTGAAAGAAAAATGACAATTCTCTGAATAAAACATTTGATTAAGCAAGAATTTAATCACAACATTTCAGATGCCATCTGTCCTTGATTCGTTCGATTTACATCTCTCGTGGGGTACCGTTTTCCTGGCGTTCTTACCGTTACGAGAACTCGATGATACTTTGGTTCCACAAAGAGTACAGTAAGACCGTAATACTGTGCACTGTGTGTGCACGGGCGGAGCTGTTTTTTTCGTGGCGCTTCGCCCCTTCTCCCTTCAATTTTTCCTCTCTCTCTCTTCTTCTCTCTATCATGTTGCTCTTGCCCATCCACACCAGAACTGCCCCCTCCGCCCCTCGTGGAGAAAGTGCTGGCTTGTACATTTACTGACCTACATTACCCTCGCCCTTTCCTCTTTGCTCTCCTATCTCCGTTCATCTCTTTTTCTCGTACCCCTTCCCCTCCTTCCTGCTCCCTTGCTCCCCTACTCGTGCCTTCATTCTGCCGGTGTATACCGTCAAACGCTACTCATCCTCACGCGACTGTATGTATGACACCCACAGTGGCCCGATCTCTTTACCGCTATTCTCGAATGCGTCACACCGTACAATCTGACCCACAATTATTCCCCTTTGTTTCGGGTGTTTTTTTCGGGGCGGGAGGGGGGATTGTGGCGGTTGCAACGAGTGTTTAAAGAGTTTGCAGTCGTTGAAAAAGGAATACTGAGATGGAAATGAAATTTTGACAATTAAATATTGTTCTGAGAAGAATTTGATGAGAAATTTAATATTCGGCATGTGGTTGACCAAAACAAATGTGTTTGGGCCAGAGTATTTTTTTTTTCAGTAGTATCAGAATATGGGAGAGATCAACTAAAAAATTTGGAGCACGCCGCTGAATATTTCTTTTAAAATAAACTTTATTTTGCAGGAGGAAGGCACGACTGTCCTCCTAGACAGCGGTCGAAAGACTGAACTATAATTAGGTAGAAGACATTTACTGACAAACTCAGGGAAAAGTTTATGACACTGAACAGAACCTTTTTTCAAATTTGGACACACGTCTTAGATTGAACCGCTCTCGAGTTTGCAGCATACCCACTCATAAATGAATCCTTTCCCAGAAATCGTTTTTTCCTAATTTGTCAAGTAGTTTCTGGTCAGCTGTGAAGATATTCTCGTATATTCAAACAAATAAAAAATCAGAAAGGCAATATTAAACTATATTACTCAGAGTTTAGATATTTAACAAAACATTGTAAAAACAACAACAACAGAAATTTTGCAACAGAAAAATGGCTAAATGTCACAGGAACACGTGATGTTGGGTAAATTAATTATTGTATTTTAAAAAATAATTATTTTATTTGGTTCATCTGCAATTTTTGTCAGGTCAATTCGCTTGTAATTTTTCAGTTGTATAAATTTCTAACATTTGTTTTTTTTTATTATTCGGTGAAGCTAGTAAAAATACTTGAAGGCTGAGTCAAGAAGAACTGAGGTCCACTCTACTTATTACCGGAAGGTCTGACCTATCCGAGCCTTTTCTACTTACCCTTCGCAGGCTGTGAAGCCATTTCGTTATGATTAAATTGACAATTTCACTGTTGCCATGTAGCGCTCAGCATTACTCAATGGTTTCTGTTAATAATTAACAAACAAATGGTATAAAAAATGAAAATTTGATGATATATTCCCCTACTATTTTTTTGACAGCAATAAAAAATTGGCGAAACGTGGGCATAAGGAAATATTTCACCAGTCTTTCCAAGTGAAATCCCGTCTTAAGAATTCGCTATATTTTCCCCATATATATTTCCACGACGTTTAAAAAAACTGGTCTGTTCTGAAAGTGGAATTAATTTAAACACTTTTATCGTTTTACTACCGAATTGATATTCAACCGAATATAAATTATCGATCCGTCAAGTTTTATCACTTTCCTCCCGAATTCCTCTTCGCTATCTGTTGCACAATGAATAATTCATCCGGTTCCATGTATTTTTATCCAGTAAATGGGGGGGAAAAAATAGTGGATAAAAATTCGTTTGTCTCATGTTAGCAAAAAATCTAATTAGAAACTGTATTGTTACATTGTTCAATGTTTTTCAATAGTGACAATAAATCCACATTAGACACCCACCAATCGGCTGTACCGCTATCCCAAGTGGGCGACTCGTACCGTCTGACCCACAAACTCAGCGACACGATTTTTTCATTGTCCTCCTCTTTTTTTTTGTTTCTCTCGTTATCCTCACCCCCGCCGCCTTTCTCCCCCGCTACCATGAAAAAATTATATCACTGAGTGTACAACGGGTCTTACAAAATCTCTACGTGAGCACCAGAACTGCCGGATCAGAATTGCGTTTATTATTTTTCCACTGCCTTGAGATTACCGGAAAGTCCAGTTATAATGACATTTTCCTAAGCATCAGTAAAATTTTCCCGGTAGTTAGTAATGATGTCATTGGAAATTAGCAATAACGGAAGTGCGCAGAGAGAAATTGTTGAATAAAAATTACCGTTTCCTGTGGTAATCGTGTAGTATTTTCGACGTTAGCGAAAAATTACTCAACCGCATAGCAAAATTTACGATCTTTAACAAAAATTATCCACACGTCTGGAGAATTTTTAGTTTAATTTCATGGATTATTTTTCCCATCCAAATCTTGGCCAATAGGATTGCACCATTCGACGTTATTTTGTATGGCCAACACGGTATTTCAGCGGAAATTCTTGGAAATTTCACTGGAAATTTTTCATGTTGCCTATAT
>JAPYZM010002748.1:0-12940 GCA_030522845.1 Psyttalia concolor
ATAGATATCCGTGATACTACTCCCCGCACTTCTGAAGTCCGTAGAAATATCAAGGAGATCCGCGAGACACTTATTTCACTCAAAACCGGTGTTCACCCGTGATTAAATGAATTCCAACTGCTGTCAACAATCCCACGACATTGCTCACTGCGAATATTCGCTCCCAACTTTAAGATGTGTATTTGGGGGGAATTAACGCTCGTAAACACGTGTCCGAAAGCCGAACCCACCCGAAATTAGGGTATACTTTCTGGTGTGAATCTACTAAATAATTACCAAAAAATCTCAAATCAAACCTGAAAAGTCCCGAGTTAAGACTTGAAAGCGCCATTTTTTTTAAATCACAAAAATGTTAAATTACTCATTTTTTCCATTTCTTTTAAACATAACTCATAAGAATTTATTTCCACACCAATAATAATAGCAATCGATGGCATTGAATGCAAAAATCCATGAAATTTCTCTAGCGGATAAAATTCTATCAAATTCGTAAAACAATTAATTCAAAACAACTAGTAAATAATTAAAGTTGTCTTTGATCTTGTGAATTTTTTCGTTAATCACAAAATTCAGAGTACAAAAATTAAATCGATCCAATTCCCATTTCATCCCTGTTTACGGTTGCACGCAACGTGTGTCTGATTCGACAGTGGAGCGAGTGTTATTCCACCACCTTTCAACCCCCCTCCCCCCCCCTACCGCCTCCGCCTACCCCCTCCCATTCTCCATCACCACCTCAACCCACCGCCCTTCAACAAGAAACCCTTTTGCATTGAAACCTCGAGAGATAGAATTTAACCCGAGTTAAATCCCAACCACCCTCCATCCCTCAACAAGCAAAGACACTGACTAATATGTCGTTTCTCCTCGTTTCACGCTTCTTCCTCAACCCATCAACTGTCACGTGATGATGATGACGATTATTACCGTGAAACTACAGGTGTCCAATTCCTGGTTGTGATGGATCAGGACATGCTACTGGTAAATTCCTGTCTCACAGAAGGTAAATAACAGATGTATGAGAATTTTTCTATTTTCGTGAAGGATTTTTTTTTATGACTTGAATGAAAAAAGTCTTTTTTTTATCATTTACCAAGGAATTTTATAAATCTGTCATCATAAGAACGAACTTTGACGACGATTGTGTCACCCCAATGTCGGGAACGTCGGTCATAGTCTTTTGGCTATTCTCACGCCGGATGCGCGTCGTTAAATAACAGACAGGTCGAACTCGCAAACTATCGATATATCGCAATCTGTCACGCCTTTTCCTTATTGCCTGAAACTGACGACACAGCGCCAATAACTGTCATGGCGTCCAGTTTTACTAACCTCTTAAGATCTTAAGGGCCGGGTGTAATAATTGGTCACCTGGAAATCTCCGTCACTCATTATATGTGAAATACTGATCAAGCCGAGAGCAGACATCATTTGCGACCTGCAGAAATCATGCACAGAGGTCGGAAATTAGGTTTGCTCAAGATTTGAAAATTATTTTTCTTGTAATTGGTTACGGGGATGTCGAGGTTACGAACTATTACACCCGGGCCTTAACAGGGCATGTGCTCGGATTCTCTATAATCAGGGGGCGATAGCCCGCGTTCGGGCTCGTTTCTCATAAATCGTGAGTCTGGAAAGCCTGTCACTCTTCTGAGTCTGCCATCTTATGTCTATTCTCACGTCCCGTCGGCGGGAAAATTTAAAACTTATAAAGAAAATCAATTTTTTCGCAGCCTTAAATGTTTTAACTCTCGATCACATCTGGCAGATAGTTAAGACTTAGACACCAATTCATTTGAAAGAAAATTCCGCATTCCGTAATGCGGTCATAGCGCGGAATAATAAGAAACCTATTTATTTATGAGTGCATAGAGTCACACTTTTTAGATTCATCATTCCTTGATACCAGCAAATAAATAGTGATATTACACTATTGGTCTATTCTCACGTCAGACTAGTATCCATTCAAGAGTTACGTCTACGAGAAAAAACTCCCGGAGCCCCAGCCAGGAATCGAACCCGAGCCCTCCCAGGTACGGGCCGGGTACTCTGCCAACTGAGCTACCGGGAACTACGAAATTGCCTCTCCATTCGGCATTGAATTCTAAAAGAAATTAGAATTTTCTAGAGACAAAAAAAAAGTCCGTCTCGTTTGTCTATTTGCACGTCGTACCAACACCGGGGGACTAGCCATTATGTTAAAAAATACAAACCCGCTAGGAGTGGATTCTTCAAGGATCGTCAATCCATATGCTTCCAAACCTATCTTATCTGATGAGTCTATTCTCACGTCTCGAAGGCGCGCAAGGGCAGAATTTCAAAAACCAAATGATTTTTTTTCAAATTTTTTCCTTCTGAAAAATAGTCAGGACTTCAAAGTAAAAAAAAAAAATACTTTCAGTGCATCGGGCTGTCCCATAGCGAATCGAAACAAACTCCGCGTCCTAGAATCCGGTGGTACAGTTGAACAGCACAAGGCGGCCGTGGCAGCAGCGACAGCAATGAAATTCGAGGGTGTTAATTGTCCCACCCCGGGATGCGACGGTATTGGTCACATAAACGGCTCATTCTCAACTCACAGATCGCTCTCGGGCTGTCCACTAGCCGGCAATACACTGAGAAAGCCCAAATTCGAGGACATGACCAGCATGTACAGCAAAGGAATCGCCGGTGAGGAATAAACAAAAAAATTTACGATTAAAATGAAAAAATAGAAAAAAAGAAAATAATCAAGGGTAACAACAAACAAAACTGAAGAAATCGATATCGTTCAATATTTCATACAGAATAATTTTTTTTTTTTTCGAGTGCTATGCCAACATAAATGCTGTCCTTTCTCTCTCCACCGCAAATGATGTGCTGTCATACCAATGGAAAATATTTTTTTCTTTCAAATTTTCCAATTAACAAGAAGTAATGATATTCATTTTTAATCCTTACTCATCTCTTTTTTTTTGGTTAATCTAACGCGACAATTATTTTCCCACTTTTTCGATTTCTTTTCATCCAATTTTCAGGAGCGTCCCAGGACACCAAAGAAGTTGTGAAATAATGTACCAAAAATAGTGAAAAAAAGAAAGAAAAAAATTTGAGAAAATTAACTTAAAGCAAAAACAAAAAGAGATAAAGAAAAACGGAAAGAGTGAAATTAATGTTAATTCTGATTTATTCTTGGGGATTGACGATAACAGGTCCTCCTTTCCTGTCGTTTCCTGTTGAGGATCACATTTACTTTTGAAGGTAAGGGTCTGAAAGTTCAAATTCAACGAAAACATACTTTTTTTTCTCATTTTTTATGTTCTTTCTGTGTGTTTTTTAATCGGTGTAAAAATGATTTTTTTTTATAAACACGAGTGTAATTTAATTTCGAGTGTTGTCGATGCAGTAACAACACTCGAAGCCACTATTTCGTATCTCAATTTATCTGGTATGATGGCACCTCACGCTGATCCATATTGAAAAAAAATATATATCACTTCCTTAACAAACAAAAAAAAAATGAAAAATGCTTCTGAGATAAAAAAGGAAAATATGATCCTTGGAAAAAGAAAATCCTTTCCCCAGAACAAAAAAATCAAAATTAAAATATTCCTTTCGCAGCGACTTGGCATACGTACACGTTATAATTCTCCATTATGATTTATTTGACACAGCCGAGAACCCGTGAAGGAGAAAAAAAAATTTTTTTGTTCTTTTTCGAAGCGAATCGTTAGTACACACGTGAACGAAATCGATTTACTTTGACCCAACTCGCTGTGGAAAACTTACGTGTTCTTGTATTGCAACCCCCTCACTCCTTCACTCCTATCTCCCTTATTGCTAGCATTTCGTGTTACGCAACACGCCTGATTTTTTTTTTCCATTTTTTTTTTGTTTTTGTTTCAATCCCTCGCACAACTCTTTAAGTACACAGCAGAGGACTAAATTGCTTAGAGCCGAATTATTTGATTGAGAATGGATGTTTTTTTCACGTCGTCACGAAAAGCGTTGTTTTGCGGACTCACTCTCAGGGCTCGAATGAAAATTTTACGGCCCAGGACGTAAAGTTGACTTTTCAGACCTCATTGCGGGAAATTCTTTGTAGTTGTCCACAAGTTGTAGCTGACTCATCAATTGTGTGGTTATGTCGAAGAAGACTTTGTAGTCCTTGGTATATAATTTAGACTGGCGGCTGAAAAGTAGAATTTCGCGGTTAGGAAGAGATCTTTTTTTCCATCCAGGAAAATCCTTCGGTTAATGTAGCCGTGGGTGTTATAACCTAGTGGCCACCTTTTGGGCCTTTCGCTTTAGGGTAAATCTTTACTTTACGAATACGAATTAATCCAAAAATACTTTTTTCTACATCGGTGTGGAAATCGCTCTTTTTAACTCTTAAACTTAGATTTTATGCGCCTAACCGTTAATCGAATTTACGACTACTAGAAGAACCGAAATCGTGTGGGTCCGAAATTCGTATTTTGCTCTCAATTGAATTTTTTTTATTGACTGTAAACTCGTATTTTATGACAGGTAAAAAAAAATTAACGGTCTAGGCCGTAGAATACAAGTCTGAAGTTCCAAAAAGAGTTTATTTCATAACAAGTTATACGTCTGCTGAGGGAATTTTTGTGATTAGATATTGAAATATATTTGAAGACTCAAATCGCGGACGAAAATATTTACTTCTATACCTGTCCATAAAGTAGTACTTTACAGCCGATGTTTAAGACCTGTTACCATATTTCAACAACCGCCGAAATCAAATCAAGTTTCCAGAACTTCATGGCCGAAAGAGTATATTTCTGTCACGAGTGCATAAAATCACACGTTTTCTGTGGTATCGGCAAATAAACCGCCGATTACGCCTAGGACTATAAAGCCTTTTTTTTCTAAGAGTGACCATTACGATGTTTATTCTAATTGTACATGTCAGGGAGTACTTCAATAACCATGGGATTTGATCAATTTGATATTGTGGCAAAAAATCTTTTTTTATCTGCAGAAAAGGGGATCGACTTTTTTTTGCGATGTATCGTAAAATGTCATTTGGGATGGGTCATAAAAATTCAAATTGAGCACATTCGATACTTGGAAAAGAACAGCAATTCCATCGGCTTATAAAAGTATTATCAGCCAAGGTCGAAAAAAACTTTAGCATTGCCAAGGACTCCAGTCTCAAGAGGAAAATCTATTTTCCTCCGTTAAGTTCATTCAAAATACAGAACTTTTAGTGCCGGTGTATCACACAGATAAAAGTAAAATATTACGTCCTAGGAAGTAAAATACAAATATGAGGCCCACGGAGAGTCCGTAAAATACAACTTTTCGCACACATCACTAAAAAAAAAATACTTGATTCAATCCTTCGCCTGTACTTGATCCGAGTAGAAAGGAGTTAAGTAAGAAATCTTGTTCATCGACTTGAATCGAGTGTATCGAAAAAATATCCAGTGAAGTTGGCGACATCATCCGAGTAGAGCTTTACTTGATTCAATTTGAACTCTCCTTGAGTCCATGAAAGCTCTATTTGATTCAACGTGAACTTTGCTTGACTCAAGTTAAACTCTACTTGAGATAATGTGAGCTTGACTTGACTCAAGTTAAACTCTATTGGGAATAACTTGAGCTTTACTTGACTCAAGTTGAACTCTACTTGAGATAACTTGAGCTTGACTTGACTCAAGTTGAACTCTACTTGAAATTATTTGAGCTTTACTTGACTCAAGTTGAACTCTACTTGAGATAACTTGAGCTTTACTTGACTCAAGTTGAACTCTATTTGAGATGATTTGAGCTTGACGTGAGTCAAATTGAAATCCAGTTGAGATAACTTGAGCTTGACTCGACTCGGGTTGAACTCCACTTGGAATAACTTGAGCTTCACTTGATTTAAATTGAACTCTATTCAATTAGAGCTTTGCTTGATTCAATTCGAATTTTCCTTGATTCAACCTGAGCTTTACACAATTCATGAAATTACTCATGATTTTTTAGATCATATCTATTCTACTTGAATCAAGTCAACATATCTGATCCAAGTCACAATTCACTTGAATCAAGAGAAAAAAAATTTTTTTTTTTTGGTCGACGAGAGAAAAAAAAATTCTGAAAATTTGAAAAATTTCCAAAAACGGGTCATTTTACCCTTGAAATGATGGTATAAAAAAGGGGATTGTGTACTTTAGGAGTGGACACCGGTGGTCCGGCTCAGGGTGGTGCGTTGGGTGCGGGTCAGGGAAGCACAAGCGGTAACATTGTACCTGGTGGTCAGGGCGAGGATCTGTATACATTGGAAGCTGAAATCACTGAATTACAGAGAGAAAATGCGAGAGTTGAGTCGCAGGTTATGCGCCTGCGCTCAGAGGTTACAGCTATGGAGAATCATCTGAAGCAAGGGGACAAGGTAAGGATGCACCCACGTCCTGTGGCTTACTCAGCCGGTAATAATAGGCTCTTGTCTATCATCAATCGGACTTATACTGTTTGAGTTATTGGGATATGGTATTCTCTTGATCGGTTGTCGATCGTTTCATCAATTTTTTATCGATTGATAATAATTTGGAGACTTTTTTTCACGAGTTTTATCCCGTCAACCAGGCGGCCACCAACTGATGGTCGAAACAATCCCCCAGTTACAATTTTTCTTTCGGTTTATTTTTCCTGGTAAATGTCAATTGAAAAATTGAAATTGATTTTTGGAGTGTCAAGCGAGAAGTGTAAATCAAAAAATTGATGAAACTGATGGATCTATTCGCAGAAAAGGAAGTTGGAAGCGATGAGGGTGCCATAAGATAGCTAGGGAAACTATTGAAATAAAAATAATTGTAACTGTTGAATTTTCAATTAAAAAATTGTATTTTCCACTAAAAATTTTCCCTGGCTATCTCTCTCTAAAGTCAATAGAAATAACCCTCGGTTGATAAAAAAAATCACTAGTGAAATTTCGTGAAAATTGGAGATGTGAATAAATTCAATGCTCAATTTGATTTTTTTTTTCTTCTGTTCAGGAAACAACTGTAATTGCCCAACGAAATAATCATCTCACTGATTACTATCAATCACTTCGTGACAACATGATAACATTTCTGGAGCACGTGAGGATACCCAGTGCCCCTGGCGGTCCACCGGAGAAAATGGGACATGAAAATTTTGACAGTTATCTTACGAAATTACAGACACTTTGTACCCCTGATGGATATTGCGCTGATGAATCCAATCGTCCGACATACGAGACTGTTAAAACTGCATTGCAGGACTTTACGGTTCTGCCGACGCCCATCTGAGACCATCAGTCGAGAGGATAGAGTAGGCAGGTCATTTGAGCGATGATAATGATAATTGAGAGTTATCATTGGCTGCCTGGGACAATTGGAGGTGTAGAAAAATGTTGGGATTTTTTTTTAGCATTTGGAGATGAGAAAGATTTTCTGATTATCGACTGGATTAGGGCCCGGCTGCACCCCCAGCCGAAGTTTATCTAGATTTTTTTTTCATTGAACTTTTTATCTACAAAAGCCCGTTTTTGGTAACTCTTTTTTTGTCATAAATCGATACCCAAGAATTTTAAATATATATTTAAATAAATTAGAAACGATTAGAAGCGTTTTTAATGAGCGGTTTTGAGGAGAAAGTGAGGAGAGTAAATGAAAAATTTTGAATAACTGGGAGACACAATTGACAAGGCGGAGCACGTCAAGTTACAGATGATTAGGATCACAATTTTTCATCAAGTTTTTTGTCGCGAGTGCTTCTTAGTCTGGCGTAAAAGAAAGCTCAAGAAATGGAGGAATTTTTTTTAAATTTTTTTCAAAGAGCCTTCTTTAAAAGAATGCCTCGTGAGGTTACTTTTTTTCGTTCATATTAAAAAGAGAACATTTATTCACTTTTTAAAAATTTATACTATTTTAAAGTGATATTACAATTGTCAAATTTCAAATTTTCCGCGGGGAAAGTCTGCTTGCACGCGCCATCTGGAAGATCTACTCAAAATGGCGATCGTCCTCTCCATCAAATTCTCCAAATGCCCAAGAAAAATCGCAACAATTTTTTCACAGCTCCCTCAATCGAATAAAAAAAAATTATCGATCGTAATTTACCACTACCAAAACCAAAAGATCTCTAGACGACGAAAAATTAATTGTAAATATTCTAAAAGTGATTGAACCCGAGGATGTAATCCCGGGAATCCCCTATTTGTAAATACTCATGGCAACCTAACCCATGAAACAAAAGAATCACAGAAGATGAGAAATCAGTCGTCAATTTCTCACAATCTAAACCTGTAAAAATCTGAAAAATTTCTATTACGCTTAGTCATGTATATCCGCTGGCCCTCCCCAACCGCTTGATAATCGTTGATCTACGGATAAATAATCATCAGAAGAATAATCAACTAAAATTGTAAAAGTTGTCATTTATTATTGAAGATATTTCGATATTAATCGAGGCCCCAATTGCTATTAAAAGAATTTTAAATATTAAATATAATGAAAAAGCAAAAAAAAAAAAACTCGAATAGGAAAATTAATCCTTCACTGTTAATTATAGTAATCATTAAAAAGCCTCCCACAAGTAATTACTGAATGATGAAATTAATTAGAGTAAATGAATTTTTGTCCATAGTCTGTACATAAATTGAGTAATTTTAATTAATCTAATGAATACGTGGATATATCAATTTTGATTGAGAGGGTGGGGATAATTTTAAGGTCATCAGTTTTCGGAAGATGATGACAAATGTCGAATTTATTAATGCCAAAACAACATGAAATTTAATAGAATTGATTTTTTAGGTGAAAAATCGCTCAATAGGGGAAATATTCAGTATTGAGATTAATATGTGCAATTTATTAATTAGTGGTTATTTATTTATTAAGGAGAGGCTCGTCCGATGAAAAAAAAATTTTACTTTCGAAAGAACAAAAATACCTCTTTTTTTATTTTAACGTATTTTTTTCAATGGTTTTTTCATGCCGGCGAAACCACTTTTCCACTTCATTTGTTTATAACAATTTTTGAAAATTTATGAACAAAAAATGATGTCGTATAAATTCGATTAATTAGATTCCTGAAAAAAAAAATTTTTTTTTTAGTTTTTTCCAACAACAAAAAATTGTTTTTCTTGGCACGAGTCTCTCGTTAAATAGTTGAATTATTATTTTTCAATTTTATTATCGACTTTAGGAATTTTAAGGAACACTTTGTGATTTTAGTATTTTTAATTTTTCTCCTGTGTCCACGTTTGAAGTATTATACCAATATTGTTATTATTATTATTATTTTATTTATGCGGAAGAAATTTCATGTGTATACGATGTTTGTACATTTGTTTATTGCGGTATTTAGTGAAGAGTGAGTGACGTGTGAAGAGAGAAAGAAAGAGAGGATGAAGATAAAATTGGATGAATAGTCTGGGCATCATTTTCGTCTGGATTTCATGATAACCATTTTGATTTTCACTGTTTGTTGAGAGAAAACATTGATTGCTGGTCGTTGTGTTGTTATTTTTACGAGGAATTATAATGTAGTTCATGGGATAGGCCGATACATAACCTCAATCCCCAATTTTGCAGCGATTTTTTTCATGCAAACGAACCTTGACAGTTTTCAATGGTCGACCCACTGAAAGTGTGAGAGAGATAGTCGCCCCTCTGTCATAAATAATTATTATTTCGCCAAATTTATTGCTAAATCCCGTGTAATTTCTGAATTGATGCAGTTACCTAATAAATTATTCTGTTGGAGAATAATTTTTTTTTTCTCGAAGTTATAATTTTTTCGTGAAAAACTAATTTCTAGTCAGTTTTTATAAGTTTCCTCTCCGAGCAGTAACTGTTCAGCTTTTATGATTATCTGTTTTTTCAATAAACAGAACAGATTATTAAAAAATGTTTCATGGACGAAATGATCGAAAATCAGATTTTTTGAATGAATTAACGAAGGGAGCGAACAAGTAGGGGGAATACCCCAACCACTAATTTTCCAACGATTTTCTTTCATGGAAATGACCCCTGAGATTAAAAAAAAATTCTGTACGAGTGCAACAGAGATAGTTGCCAGTTAATTAAATCTTCATGATTATTATCCCACTACAATTATTACTATTATTATTATTCTATCGGTTAATTACTAAGACGTAGCTCATGAATTATTGTTTACAACAATAATTTTGTTTTAATTGCTCAAGCTACCAGTGTTTTCGTGAGGATTAATTTCTAGTCATTTTTTTTCAAGTTTTCGTTGTCTGCAAAAGCAATAATTGCTCAGCTGTGATAATTAATTTCTTCATAATTAAACGTTAGAAGTTTATTAAACAATCGAAGAAATAGAAGAAAATATATAAGTGTATATAATTGTCGAATGTTTATTAATGATATTGGATTTTTTTAATGTTCCCATTAATACCAAAACTGCATAACCCCATTTCTATTGATCTCGCTGTTGCAAAATTCTTAAAGATGGCGTTAACCGATGCGAGTTGTGACGTCATTCAACGTAATCTGATGGTTTTTATTTCACTGGATTTCAGTTCTTTTAGCCGTTAACTTTAGAATTAGATATGTTTACGCAAGTTATTTATACAAATTGAGCAATAAATAATGGAAAAAAAATGTATGAATAGAACATTATGCCATTAGGCCATAAAAATAATTTGTGGACGTAATGTGATGAGCCTAATTTTCTGCCTCAGAACCTTAAAAACTGTGATCTAACCCAGTGAAGGCCATTTCCGGGCCTAGCGATAAAATTATTTTCCCGTTATAACCCTCGCCTTCTGCACGGATTATAAACCCACAAACACCTGATAATACTTTTAATGCCTTATGGCATATTCTATTTCCTGATGAGGCCTCGCAAACCGCGACTTTAAGGAGATGATTCTAACCTCGTAGATTATGAACATAACCCCAAACTGCCTCCACTAATTACAGACAGAAAAAAATGACGATTGCGATAAAACCTAATTATTGACCTGCCATTATGACTCCTACAGATCGAAAATTAGATTTCATCGAAGTTAAAAAATTATTCTTACTGCAATTAGTCGAGATGATTTGTGTCACATAACCTCGCTTTGCCCATTTTTGAAATATGTGAATTTATTGGTTCATTTCGCCAGATATTAAATAATACCAAAAAATTGTAGAATAATACATATATAATTATCACACATATTATTTAAGCTTGCAGCCATTAATTTTCATCCTATCAATATTTTCAATTTCAAGGACGTTTAAAGGAGCCAATGATTAAAAGGAACCTTTCACACAAGTCCTTCAAAATTATTATATCGATCAAGGACAGGCGCATTCGTTGCTCAAATCAAGCGCCATTACTTTGCTCGATTCAATTGCTGTTTACGGAGGCTGTCTCAGGGGCTGATAGCCGGAAATTTACTCTCACGCTGCTCATTTCGCTCGATTCGCTCATTTCGCTCGATTCGCTCATTTTGCTCAATTCGCTCATTTTGCTCAATTCGCTCACTTTGCTCATTTTGCTCATTTAGATCGTGTCTTATTCGGCCTATAATTTATGAAGTCACTTCTACATAATAATATTTTTGTCGTCCAATCACAGAGCCATTTTATACCGCATTTCGTCAAAAATTTTAACTCTATTAACGATTAATGAAATCAATTGACATGATGCCCAGACCAAATAATTATAAACACAATACGCTATTGTCGTGTGGTAAAGGAAAGACTGTAAACTAAAAAAAAAATACTTGTTTTAATCTGTAAGATCTGCTGTATGAAAAATCGAGAAATGAAAAATCATTAAAAATATCTTGTGTAAATAACGAGCGCTTGAGAAACGACGAAAATATCCCTCAAATGAAATAATGAACAGGGCTGAAGACATTCCGAGGATAATAAATAAAGTATACAACAAGATGTCACTAGTATAAAAAATGAAATTTAAAAAACCGATGAATTCCAAAGAAAAAACATCCAACAAGTGATTATTGATTAATTTTCATTCGTAATCAATTGAGTTTTCTGTTCATTTCCAAATCAATAATTAGCATTATCAGAGACATAAAAATGGAGGAAATCAATAATAACTTCAAGACAGAAAAGCGGAAAGGTAAAAATGAAGAACAAGTGAAACCGAAAAAAATCTCAATTAAAGAAAAATTGCAAATGAAAAAGTATTAACTAATTTTTACCACTAATTAGCAAGTGATAATGTACATACAGTATTAGAGAAAATCAATTATTTACGCTGATGAAAAATCCCTGACAATTTTAAAACGAGAAAAAATGAATTATTGAGATGATGAATCAATGAGAATTAATTAATGAATAAATAATGTACTTTAATCAGCACCTGTGTAGTGAGAATATTGAATAGACCTAAAAGAAAGAAACAACTGAATCATTAATTGAACCTTAATTGCTATTGAAGCGTCAATTTACCGTTTTTTATTCTCAATTTTCCATTGCCGGATAATTTTTCATACTTTAGCTTCGAATTTCCACTTATTTTTAATCCCGAACGAATAAATAGAGATCCAATGCCGAAAAGCAAAAAAAGATCACGTAACTTTTTTTTTTTTACTTCTTATACACTGTTCCATGTTAATTTTCTCCATTAATTAATTGTTGCTATTTATATGGGAAAAAATGAGATAAACTTGGAAAAAAAAATGAAAACAAAATTCTACGATATTTGTAAGTTTATGAATAATATGCTTTAAGTAAGAATAAATGTTACTCCGATCGAATAAAGGGTATTTATCGATGAAAAAAGAATTCTGGAGGATTTCGATGAACAATACTGTCGCTTTTTTTACACCCATCCAAGAATGAAAAATCAAATTTGAGGGGATATAATAGTATATTTCGTAACAAGTGAAAAAAAATCATTTTTGGCGAGTGGGAGGTAATGATATAATCCCACGAGTCAAAAACCACTTTTTTCACGTGTTACGAACAATTTTTTTCATCTCAATGTGTCG
>JAPYZM010002749.1:0-14866 GCA_030522845.1 Psyttalia concolor
GCCATTAAAGTTAGAAATTTGAAAATTTCTGCGCTTGGCTTCTTTTTCGAAATGAACAAACCCAAATTTTTGCTGTAATTGACTGAGTGATAACCTAATGAAACTGCATAATGATTTAATTTATCTTGACATATAATGAGAACGATACGAAGAAATTCATTAATGGAGAAATGCTCCTGAAAAAATTATGAAAAGAAAATAACATAACAAAAAAACGGCGCTAGTTTATAAAAAAAGGGATACAAAACAGCGGGAAACAATCCACAACAACAATACAACAATAGCAAAATAACAATAAGATTGAACAAATTCAGGGAATCGATAGAAGTGAAATCAGGTTGTGCTGACAATATATTCACAAACGGCATCGAAAATCGTCAATTTCTATTTTCCCTTTGTGAATAAATTCTGTCACCAGCTACCACCAACACTTGTCGATACTCTCGACTTATTTATGCAACGATAAGCTGAATTGTGTAGTTTCAAAGCTCAGAATTAACAGCCAAGTCTTAATTGCCTGAAAATGAAAACATTTGATAGAATTCAAGTTTGTAAAATGAAGTGGTTAACTGTGTTTTCTCCATCTCCACCCCCCTCGCCCTCCGTCACACCCACCCACTGGTAATACTATGCATGACGGGTTAAAATTCCGAATCCCTCTTCAGCCCCTGATGGCAAGTTAAAGCAACGGTGGAAGTAGCTCAAAGTTTTGGCAGTTAAACGACGGAGTAAGAGAGACGAAGCGTAAAGAGTCCCTTGTACACCAGCTTGTGTCCTTGCATAATGCATGTTCCATCCGACGTCAAACTCTACTGCGGCCGATTTCTCATTGGCCTTTTATTCTGCCAACTTTTGACGGCATAAAATTGTACGCTATTAACTTTAGGGAAGAGTAAAAAAAATCGGCGAGGGCGGGGGAGATAAAAAAACGAGTGAAAATGCAGTGATTTCATCGGGTAAAAGTGGAATGCGTGGATTTTTTTTTTTCGTTTACAATTGTTTCGGGGATATCTCGGTTATTATGAGGGTCACCGGAAAATGTGAAAAGGGCTTTTTTGCTCCAATTTTCATGGCCTTAAAAAAATGTCTTTTGATATTTTTTGTTCAATTGCGTTGTTCTTGAGATATTAAGGGAAGTCCTCGGGTTTTTTTTTTTTATTTGATGGGGAATACATGTTTTCAGAAATGTACGCTGTCACGAGCGCCAGCAACTAATCCTCGATGTTGGTTTATGTTTCAGAAGTGAAGTTTATGGATGGGAGGAGATGGAAAGCACCGAGTATGATGGTTGATTTATGAGTGGAGCCTGTGGGCATTAAACATGAGAGTTTCATCGTGCTTCAGGATGATTGAAAATCTTATTATTTTGGGTCTTGTTGGCCTTGTTGGACGATCTCTCGCCTGGCCGAGTGATCCAGTACCACGTCTACACATCCAGCCACGTGAGTACATGAAATCCATCACCAAAACTATTATTACACTCCATTATTTCATGATACGCTCAGCGCAATGATATTACACTGTAAGAGCGAGCGGACTGAGAAATTCTCTCCGGCTTTTTATTTTGCATCGCGACTTGCATTATTTTTTTCTCTGCAAATATTCTCGCCTCCCAGTATCCCTCTCTCACTCCCATTTAACGGAAGCGCACCTCCGTTACACTAGAGGGATAAATTCATCAAGAAACGAAAATTTAAAACGTCTCTCTTTTCAACAATAAAGAGCAGTCTCTAATTAACATTCTCCCTCTTTAAAAATTAAAGAAAATCCTCTTTAAAAATTCAATCCGGGTAAGAAACTGTAATACCTAATTATCTCTGGAAAACTTGAAAAAAAAAAATGAGAAAGAAATTTTTTGTTTCTTTTATCAAATTAATTTTCAAAAACGACAATTATTTTTGCCATAAAAAATTCCGTTTTCTAGCCTTCGTTCTACACTATCAGAGACTGCTATGAAGAATAAAATACAAAGACAACAGGGAATACTTAGAATAATTATTAATTAAAAAATTCACTCTGAAAAAATCAGATAAATTCTTCTTTAAAAATACAATCGGAGAAAATGTAATCAGAGGAAAAAAAACTCTAGATAAAAAATTACCTCTGGAAACTTTAAAAAAAAACACACACACACACACATAACAAAGGGAGGGTAATATAGGTCAAAAGTCCCCTCTTTTCTCATCGCTTTTTTTTTTCCACTGTATACTGTGAGGATTATTCTCATTGTCGCGTTCACATTGTTCCCATTTCATTTTCACATCTTTATGCATTTTTATATTCTTAAAAAAGAGAGGAAAAAACGAAGGAAGAATGAGAAAAAGAAAATGCACGCCTTCCGCGGGAGAGAAAACGGTACAGGGAATACCTCTCTCATTCTTTCGTCGAGTAAATCCCTTTGGAGCTCTACAGGTGTTTCGGATACAGTTCGCTCTAACGTTTACTCTCTTTTAGTCCGCCATATACATCTATACTGCTGTGTAATTCTCTACGTCTTTGGATTATTTATTACATTTTTTTTTTTTTAATAATTCCTCATCCGATCATCTGCTTTTTCACGCATTGGATATGAGGACTTTTCATCTGTTTTATTAAATTCGCGGACTATTGAAGATTTTCAGGGGATTATAAAATAGTGGGTAAAGGCGTTTTGCGAGAGGTGAATGGAAAAGTTGGGCGCGATATTTGACAATGGGATTTTTTTCTGCCTTTGTCCATATTTTTTGCTCCTGCCAACATTTGGTGGATGTCATTCTCTGCATTCTGGATATAGTTAATATTGAAAGGATTGTTAAGAGAGGGCTGGACTGCCGATGGCAGCTCTCGAGTGTTATATTATTAAAATCGATCGTTTTGTGGCAATTATTTCACGGCGAAGTTTTTTTTTTGGGAATTCAAAAGCGAATGAAGATTTTTTTCTTTCTCATGGAAAAATCCAATAGGTGAACTCTTCTATTCTTCTTTATTTCACTGACGATAAAAGTACATTCCGATGAATGTGATTAATCCGAGCGGACGGCGAGGATTATAATTTTATAAATGAAAAAGTGAATTTATTACTCTCCGGTAGCAACTCCCGGGGAATTTTTTTAATTTGACAATGTGATTATCTCGATCTTTATGATTTCCATTAATTTTCACAAAATTATCCAACTGAAAAATTGCCAGTCTCCTCAATTCGTGACTTTCCAAAACTTCCATTTAAATTTTGCCTTTTGACATTTAAATTAAGCCTTTCAAAAATCTTAAATGGGTACCCTAAAAAATTTCAATTTGCGTTTTGAAAATCACCTTTCCTATATTTAATATGCATAAAAAAACAGGCAATTCAATGTCACAAATTTCCAAATAATAAAACAAGCGATAAAATCAATGGAAGGGCGTGAAAGAACGTTTACAAAATTCCAACACTCAATCAATAATTTCCCAAGCAACAGCCCATAGATGTTCTTTCATAGAATTCCGGTGTTGGTAAAGTAGGTCGACAAGTTTACATTAGGAAGGACGGAAGCTGTACACAATCACCCATGTATCGTGTTTAAGTCACTGACTGTGTAACAGTGCGTCTCTAAGCTGCACTCGTTAGGCAACTGTTGTTGGAGTGAAGGTAAAACTTTCCCAACTTGAGTTGGCGCTGTTAGAGGGGAAAATTCAATCTCAATGTATTACGGACAGGGGGGGGGGGAGAGAAACCTGTGTAATACCCTGAGGTGAACACCTGTCCGATTGATCCGCTCGGCAGCACAATCGACAGTTATCAATCTATGTCATTTGGGTTATTAGGAATGATATTTCAAGATTGAACACATCGTGAAGGGAGGGGCGCGGGGGGTGTGGAGGGGGGGGGGGATTATTGACATTTTAGAACGGATTAAATGCTATTGAACGTAGAGACAGATTTTTTTTTTTAAGCATAAAAAAAGTGAATAGGAAATTGTTTCGTAAGTATCGATTGAAGAGATTTAGTGAAGACTGTCAGAAGTGATTTTACGTTGAGAGTTTTGTCACCTCTCCGGAAAGCCTTAATTGAGTTATTTTTCGCGGAGTTTTATTTTTAATACACTTGAGGAATAATCTGTACAGATTTGCTCAGCTCTGGTAGAGGGAGATGAATTTTTTTTTTTAAATTCGTTTTGAAAGTATTGAAATGTCAGTTTTATCGTGCTTTCTACTACTGCCGAGATTCCGTTTCAATAAACATCGGATCAGTTAAATGTTATCACCATTCGATTGACTCATCTACTCCGTTCAAGCTTCAATCAATAGCTCAATAAAGCCGCATGAAAAAAAAAATGCCCGGAATTTAATCGAGGAAATATTTGATGTAATACTGTTGGCATTCGCCGAATTCGTTTTTACAATTGAACTCGATTGAAGAGACTGAAAATCGTGAAATTCTGAAAATTTAATGAAGCCTAATTTTTTGAAGAGAAAAGACACGAAGTCACAATTTTATTTGAATGTTCAAATAAAATATGAATCATGTCAGTAAATAATCAACCATCCGTCGCAAATTCAAGTGGACATCGATCAAAATGAAAATTTCATTGAAAAATTGAGGAATTCCGATTAAATTCAACTGTGGATTTTTTTTTTCCGCCGCAGAAAATATTAGAAAGTATTTAAATATCAAATGAACTCCCGGGGCCGAGCGTTAGACACTTATTCTATCAAATTGTCTCATCCATTTCGCGTCAAGCCTCACCCAGCCTCATCCAGGTCAATTAATACTCCGGATAAAACTGCTGGAGGAGAAAAAAAACACAAGCGCCCGGGATTGAATTGATTAAACACTCGATATAATACCGAACATTGTCTGCTCGGGTATTCTCTCAAGCTCCCCGAGCTCCCAATTCATTGGGATAAGCTGCAGTGATCAGAGCCAAGGTGCAGTGATCCGGCTGCGGTAAGATGAGCGACACCACCAGGCGCCTTCTAATAGCTTCAACGCGCAAATCCCCATCGGGTATCTCAACGAAGCAAACATCCTCCAGGCAAATCCCCGAAACACGTTTATCCCACGACAAAGTAGAATCAAGTACCACAGAGATATCCATTCCAGTCGTGAATTAATCGATCAATCCAATATTGTGGGTATTTCGTTTGATTCGTTAAGCTACCACTCGATATTCATTCATTCAGTATTTACTTCATTCAACAAAGGAACAATTCAGTTTGAATTGGAAAGAGCAATTCAATTCGATAAAACATAAGCCAATGAATTTTACTGAACATCACTTGAATTAATTTTGTTGTTAACGAAAATTATTGAAGTGGCGAATTAAGCCTTGGAACATGCGGAAGGCTTTATTTAATATTTTTAAGCCTTAAATTAATACATTTAAATTGTTGAGGTAAGGCTTTTGAAAGTCTTAACTTGAGTCTTTCGGTGGCCTCATAATCTGAGCGAATTTGCGAAAAATTTTAATTAACCGTCGGGAACCACAAAAACAGCCGTTTCGTTTGTTAATCGTTTTTGACGTTTTGTCGTTTGAAAAAAATCCTCCAAGTGCATAGTAAAATTCACTATCTTAAACAACAATTATATAATCGTCTAGACAATTTTCGGGATGAGTAAACAAAGTGGACTGAACATTTGGGGGAATTTTTCGAGGCGAACTGGATGAATTTTTAAATATCCTCGATGGCATGCGAAAAAAGCCAATTGTCTCCACATTAAATAAATATCAATCGCTCTCTACTAGAAAAAAAAAATGACCAGCTACGCAATAACAATTTCACGAAATGACAGGTATGAATCAACATAACCGGAAAGTCAGTTGTAGCGTGAAAAAACGATGACTCGCCAACTGGCCACTTCACCGTGATCCATCGATCTTCAGTACCGAGTTTAGTGCGTGACTCCGACTATAACACAACTCTCCCCTTGACGCTCTGATGATTCATACGTTAATGAGACGCCAAAGGGAAATATCGCGTGGCTAATACCAGAGCGCAAATTGTAAATCCCGGGCAACCTTGACTGACGTTGTTCACTGTTCATTGCAGTTTCATTCGTCTGGTGAAGTTTTTCTCCACCTCTTTTATTTAGTTCGTTTCATTTGTAGCCAGATCGATCCGCAACTCGTTGTTTTTCAACATCATCAGATGTTACGCCCGCGATGAGTTATAGTCGTTTACAAGCGGCTCGGGTGTCAGCACGAGTCGGAACGCGAGGTATTTCCGGGGTCGATGGGCTTCTACCCGTTCTATTGATGTGTATCATCGCCCCTGGAGCTCTAACATCGATACTTGAGGTTATTTTTTTTATTTTTCGTATTTCCAAGGGGAAAAAGTTTTCCCGCGCGGGAGAGAACGGAGAGGGGAGGATCTGGGGAACGAGCCGGGATGCACTTTTGCTGTTCGTTGAACTTTCTGTCAGATGGACTTCGGGGAAGAATTTTACAGTATTTTTTAGTCTGGTTTTTCTCTGGGATTTTTCTTTATTTTTTTCGCTGGGTATGTAGTTTCTGAATGGAAGGTTCACTTGAGTGCTTCCTCTCTAATGGCTACTTCGGGCTGTTTTTTTTTTTTTTTGAGGAGGATAGCTGGGGAAAAAGGGCTGAGAGGATACCTAGAGTAATTTGCGATTTATTTTCCCATTAATACGCGAGTTTTTAGTGCATTATTGTACTGATTTTTATTTTATCCTGCGGAGGATTACGTCGAGAGGATATTCACGGAATTTTTCCGATTTTATTCGGTTAAGAAATTAATTTTAATAATAATCAAAGGTCACGAGAAATTTTGCAATTTTTTACGGACTACTCAGTCTTGGGAGTTCAGGGTAGTTTGGAGGATTTTTTGAAAATCTGTGGCCCCATTCGGACTGAATATGCTCTGGTAATATTCAACTTTAGACATGAATGATAAAATTTTTTAAATCTCCGATACACTCGACCGAATCCACTTTTGATATTCGCTCAACTCAGCCACTACTGAAAAATCTCTTTCATTTTATCTCCACTATATTCATTTTTATTTTCACTCTCAGCTATTTCTATTGCATCCATTCCATTTTCACGCACGCATTCGGCGAGTGGAACTTGTTGAACCGCGGACGAGACCATCAATATCAGCTAATCGGAGCCCACCGCACGTTTAAATATCACCGAGAGAGCGTAGAAGTGGCTTTTCGATATCGACAATTGTCGGCTATCTTCCAAAATTTAGTCAAACCGTCAATTCTTAAATTGACAATTGTCCCGGATCAAATTAAAATCGAATCTTTTCACTCTTTTACAATGTTTGACACTTTCAAATGAAAAAAATCAAAACTCTCAATTGAATATTCTAGGGAATATTTGGGGTTTATCCAATTAAATCTTTCAAGTTGAAATCAACATTTCAATAATCAGTCTCAATTAGTCATTTCAATCCTCAACTGAAAGATCATTTTATTTTTCCATGTGCAGTTTTGATGTTCATTCAACTCCGAATCACTCCCGAATAATCTCATTCATTCCCTACCCGCCCCCCGGTCCGGTATTTCCATTTTTATTTTCCCCCCAGCCGTTACTATTTCATCCGTTCTCTTTTCACGCACGCATTTTGTCAGTGGGAATTCGTTGTACCGCGGACGAGACCGTTAATATCAGCTAATCGGACTGACCGCTCGACTAAATATCGAGGAGAGCGGCGAAGTGGTGTGGGACCTGTGGTGGTGTGGCTGTGCGGCGACACCGATAGCGGGCTGACCGCAGAGGAAAACAGAGAGGGTAGCCTATCAGGGGATGAATGAAAACGAGGAAGAGGAATGGAGAGTGGACACTAATCCGCACAGAACCATCTCCCACCCTTTGAAAATTTGGCTCTGGACCAAACCGTTGGTACCGCACTGGACAAACGGCCGCACGAGTCTGCGGCCAAACGCCAGTTCTTTTTTTTCTATTATTTTCCCTCAATGACGGAGAAAAAAAAAAGACGGGGGGAATATTTTCCCTTTTCTATTTAGCGCGGCTCAATTGACGCTCCATTTGTTCTGGAAATAATACAGAGAGATATCGGCATTGTCGGTCCAGACATGTTTTCGCCAATTTTTCTTACTACTCGTTTTTTTTTCACGATCTCATCCCTCTCCCTTAGTATTTGCACTAAACGTCTGGAATGTTTTCTGATGGATTGGGGGAAGGGGTGGGTTTTTTCGGTAGTGCTTTGGGGGGATTGAGAGAAAGGTTTTCGGCTGGATTGGTTGGCGATTTTTTTTGCGGAGGGAGGGCTCGCTTTGTTCTCAATGCTCACTCTAGTTCCGAGTTTTTCTAAGGTATTCTCAATTTTTTAGAATTCATTCCCCACTTTAAACAATTGAAATTAATGCCTAGAGAGGCCTGCAATGATTCTCTAAAAAATCATAAATCACGTGAAGTGAAAGTACACTTGTTTTTTTTTATCATGACGTAATTCGGGTAATTTCCGTGACCGAGGGAAAAATTTGCAAAATAATTTGCGCGATACGAACTATTTGAAAAGTCTCGTTCTGTCATTACCATATGGTCGACGCAGGGTAATTCGACGAGGGAAAAAAATATATATACAAATGCTAAAATATTTCACAACGCAAACGTTGGAATGCATTTGTACCGCCAATAAAAGCAACAGCGGGTAAATTCCCCAGTCAACTTTTACAGTTTTGAATTGGAGTATTTTCCTCGGCTCTTTAACTCTCCTCAAAATTAGGTGGCACATAAAAAAACCACCATTATGAAATTTTTTCAGTAGAACAGAAAGTTTTATGTGGAGAGTTGCCAATATTGCATTCGTAACCCATTGTTCTCCACCTTCCCTCCCCCCCACAGGGGGTCTCAACCAACATGCCTCATGTTTCCGGGTAACACAAAGGGACTATTCTAGAAAGGGGAAAATATTGAATGAAAATCCCTGAAGCGGAAGAGGAAACATCGCTTGAAATTATATCATGCTAATTAAACAGTCGGCAAATGAAATTCAGGGGAATTTTATTCGACGATATTAATTATTTGAAGTATATCCGATTTTTTAAATAATTGTACGCACTGAGATTTCAGTAGTTGGAGATTTTTCATTTGTTATATTGTTAAAAATGCAGAATACGTGACGTAAAAAATTCAAGATAATATTAAGCGCTGAAAAAAGAAGGGCAGAATATTCCTGGACCAATTTATTTAAGTTCACCATAACTTGAACAATCTGCCTAACGCCTCTCTAAATATTAATCCAAAAAAATTGAGCATTAAAAATTCAAATTCCAATTCCGAAAATGCCAGTGATGTGATTATACGTAATTGAATTCTTGAATTAAATAAGTAACTTAACAGTTGGGTTAAAAATTTCAATCCCACAGAAAATCAATTGAGAATAGAAATTCCCTCTCATTCCTCCCGAAATGGTTGAGACTCCCTCGCATTGTCTCCCCCGAATATTCCCACAATTAAATTCGATTAAATTGGAAATAAAGACCGCCGAAATCTTGCGAACCGTACAAATCGGGAGCGTTTCAAGAAAAAAAATTGGTCGGAGTTGTTGGTCGCTCGCTCCCATTGTTGTTGTGTTGAAGTACTATCTTCCCGACTAATTCTCAACCCAATTCGTAACGCGATTTTTTTCTTTTATTCGGCCCTTGACGAGCCCCGTAACGAACTTCCCGATAGACTGAAATATTAACCTAGAAATTTAAGGGGGGAGGAGGAATTTACTCACGTTCGAATGAGATGTAGACAGAGTCAATGCCTATCGATCGCGATCAAAATCCCTTCGATCGGCTGACACGCCTGCGCGGGAGCGTAAAAATTGAAAAACGACAGAAATTGAAAAATCAAAATTTCTGGTTATCCTTATCTTTTAAAAAACTCAAAATGGGGTGAGGGGATTTCGCTCGCAAATTAATCCGATCTTGTCCTGGATGAGATCTATCGATCGCCACCAAAATTTTTCCGATCGCACTATCCGTTCGTCCGGAAACGTGAACAAAAAAAACTGATCACACGCACACACACACACACACACACACACACACAACTCGATAAAAAATCTCTGGGGGGTTTCTCCTGGCCATGAAACGTCGACACTTCCCAAAATTAGCGATTTTCATTTTTGCAAAAATGAAAAAAAATACAACAATAATCACGAGAACAACAAGACTGAAATGTTCGTTACTACCGTTAAAACTATCTCAAGAATAAACAGGTAGTAATGTGGCAGATGCAAAAGTACGGCTTATACCCCAGCTCGTTAACGCTCCCTTCCCCATCCCCCCCCCCCCCCCCTTTGCCCCACACTTTTGCAACTCGACACGCGCCCTTAATGCCCCAGCGAGTTAGGCAAACGAGCGCAAACATTGGCAAAGAATGAAAAACCCAGAACAGCTTCTCATGCACATCTGAATGTGGCAACACACCCAGAAACTGTACATTCGTAACCCAGCATTGGTTAATGCCCAGGTTATAACTTAAACACCCCCTCGTACTTTCCGTTGAAGTAACGGAAAGGCGCAGAGGTGCACTCGTAAATCAAGCTGTAGATAAGAGTTTTCCTTACCTCTCCCCCCCGGCTCCTCTCCTCGGCTACTGTTGTTAGGGAGGGGATTCGCTGTAACTAGACTGTCGTTTCTTTTGAGTGTTTACAGCCGTTGACGGCTAAATCGCATCAATTACGGGATATGAAAATCCTACGTAAACTGCGTTTGAGGTTGCGGGGGGTAAGGGGGGGGGGGGCTGCGGTTGCAATTGGACGCATTGGTGAAGGTAAATACCGGGAGAATTTTTTTTTTTAAATTACGGGCTCACTCGGACTGTTGAAAAAATTGCGTCGCAATTTTTTCGGCAATTGGAATAAATTTTACCCGACTTCCTGAAAAACTTTTCCCGATTTTACGTAAAAATAACGTAATAATTTTTATAAATTTTCTAATGCGGTTTGGGAGGGGGGGGGGGGATTGCAGAGGTAATTGGCAATTATTTGTGAAGTTACGAATTATAGAGAAATTATATTTCTTTCAATAGTTTAATCTCGTCTGGAATCATATGTAACAATTGGTCGGGTGAAAATATTGATTTTGTGGGAACAATAGATTCCGTGTAGTTGGAATAATTCAATTTTTCATGGCTCCAGCGGCAACATTTGCCGGCTTTTATAACCTCATTGAATTTTTATTTCTATTGAATTGATTTACGTCATTCAAATTGAAACAATTATTTACGTGCAGATAAAGAGGTTAACGGCAGGTTAATAAAAGTCACAAATACAGATATTTATTTTGACTTCGTTATTAAATAGTAATTTAAGTGGCTTTAGATTTTCATGCAATTCTAATGGCCATTTTATTGGAATAAATAGCCCGCGAGCGTCCACCGTTTCCCACTTTTATTGCTCAATTTTTCCCTATTTTATCATAATTCTATATTTGCCCAACGCGAGAGTTGCTAGCCACATATTGGTCTATTCATTTTTATTCGGCGTCATCGGATAAATTTCAAATTTCGTACATGAGGATTTTGCTGCTGCAGTGAAACGATGATGATTTTTAATAACGATCCATTGGATGTGTTGCATATAGACGTTTTCAATTAAAACCACCGTCAGCATCTCAAATAATTCATAATCCCTCATTTCCTTCATTAAATATTTTAAACTACCCCTAAACTTCCCACTAAAAAACCAAAAATTTCCCAAGTCTCTTCAACCTCTGAAAAGAAAATTTACAACTCTCGATAATTATTAGAATGACTTTTAAAAATTCTATTGAAGTTTTGCTCAATTATTTTTGATAATTCCCCATTGTTTGAACGAAATTTATCCAAATGGGAAAAATTCTCCCTCCCCTCCTGGAGTTCTTAAAATTGTAATGGCAAAAGGGGGGGGGGGGGTCCGGTAACGATATTGCGAGCTCATGTATACCGGACTACAAGAACCCACCGAGCAAGGGAATATACTCGAAAATATACATCTCCAGTCCACTGAAAACGTCCAATGGCAATGTACATAAACTCCTCTCGCGCTTGACTCGTTTTGCCTCGTATATGGGAGTCACTAGAGCGATACGACAACAGCTCGATTGTTAGTAAGGACCCTTCGCCTTTCGATCCCTTCTCGCTCTACGCTCTTTGGACAATGCTTATTGCCACTCGAGGCAAAATGAACCACCCCCTCTGTCCACCCAACCCACTTCTCATGCCATCCACTCCCCTCAATCTCCTCACCACCTCCCCCCTCCCCCGATCTGCTCACAGTATGGGGTATGTGTCTGTACTCGGATTCACACATATCGATCACCCTCTACCCCCTTCACGCTGACGTATTTCGATGCCTGATGAACGCGCTCAAGAGTGGGGCTTTCAATTTATGGAATTTTAATGCGATTTGTCCTGTGATTGCGCGTTGTTTCGAGTGGGCAATTCAATTTTGATGGGTGAGGAATGAAAAAAATTATGGAGGAATTGTTGAAAATGCTCATTGGGAAAAAATAGAATTTTTTTCTTTATGTATTGAAGGATAAATTAATCATTATTTTATAACTGGGAAGAAAATGTGATTTAGCCAACAGGAGTTGCTGGGTTGATTGGTCAAAATGATTTTTTTTTTCTCAGGGTAATTGGTATATAATAAGAGAGAGGCATCGGGAGTCTCGAATGAGGCACTCGAATGAAAACTCGAATGCTAATCGATTTCGTGAAAGTCGAATCGAAGGCGCTGGAAGTTGAACTCGAAGGGAAACGGGCGCGAATTTCAAATCTTCTTTTTTCAAAATTGAAAAGAAATATAAGTAAATGACTCCGCACGTATATTGAAATTAATATTCATTTCGCGGATTATAAATCCGTTAGATAAATTTGATACTTGAAGTGGGAGACTTGAAAATTTTTACAGAGGCTTCATATTCGAAACGAACAAATACAAATTTTTCTCTTTTTGAAAATCAAGCCGTGAAGGGTTGAAAGGGGTGGAAATTTATTCATATGATTTTGGGTGAGTGAGAGATAATCTAATGAAAATGCATAATGATTTAATTTATCTTGACATGTAATAAGAACGATACGAAGGAATTCATTAATGGAGAAATGCTACTGCAAAAATAATGAAAAGAAAATAACATCACAAAAAAAGCATCAAGATGCAAAATGTTAAATGTTTTACTGTAAATTATACTCGATTAGAGAAGTACTGATTGAAAAAGCGGGCGATTTCATGAGTTTTTCCCTCAATTCTTACTCAATGTCAGCATCACTCCTGTCATCTCTTCGTCACGACCCTCTGTAACTATTAACTCGGTTTGTTATTAATATTTTAGAGTGATGTCTAGGAATTTTGAGATGTTGTGTAAGGCAAACTGGTATTAGAGTGATAGTGGCTCCGATGACGACTTCCGTGAATACTTCAGACGTCCGAACGGAGGGCAGTCTAAAATTAGAGGTATCACGGAGTCGGAAGTTCTTGGATTAAAAATACGAAATGACGAGGTATTCCACCTGAATTATTTGAGTGATGTGTAATCAATAATTCCCCGCGGAACTGTCAATTTATTTTTCATATATTCTCATACACCAAAATTATCTCGATCGTGGGAGAAATGTCAGAAGTTATTTTTGCTCGCAATTTTCTTTTCTCCTTCGACACTATTTACTTCTGCTCTCAATAACCCAAAAAATGTGACCTCTCTTTACCCAACTATTAAATCATCACCCGCATTATATTTCCTGAGAATTACCCATTACTCAAATACATTTATAAAAATCAATTATAAATGAAGTGACTCGTTGAATCATTAACTGACTCTCAATCCCTCATTTCCCAATTAAAATCCAATTAAATTTGCAAAGTCAAACCGAAGCCTTCGGAAAGCGTCTCAACCCCTCCCAAAAAAATTTAATTATCCCACTAACACATCATTCTCCCCAAATCTTCCTTCAAAAACTCTCCCCCACCCCGGCAGTCCCTCCCACCCACGCCAAATCAAAACCCAAAATTCGATTACCCCCGCACATTCCCCTTAAATCCCTGATTAACCCGCTCCCATAAATCCCCGTTCCCCTGAAGTAAAAAAAGAAGAAAAAAAAAACGTCGGACCAACGACCGGAGAAAAATCCTGCCAGTTCTCCTCGAAATTGAATCAGCGATTGGATGTAACTCCGCAGTTACGTTTCCGTATCCCGAAGATACAGAAACAGAACAGAACGGGAAACGTAACACCCGGTCACATGCAGTCTCGGAGTAGGACAGAAAAATGCTTAAAAAGGGAGAGAGAGAGAGAGAGAGAGAGAGCTGACTACGTCTCCAGCGTCTCGGCCGGTCTCTTGCGTCTTAGACCGGGTAAGAGTGAGAGAGGGTGAGACGCGTCGTCTCCGGGGTCGTAAGATCGTGCGTCCTTGTTTGTTCTCTCCGTTGGCCCTCGGGGAATTGCACGGCAACTATCTCTCGCCCCTGGCTATCCTCCCCCCTCCCCCTCCCCTCCAGAAAATCCCAGGTCGGGTTTATTCCTCAGTTGTTCTTATCCAACACGAAACACCGAGCAAGACCAAAGGTATACCTCTGGGTGATTGATCTGGTGTCCTCAGTGCGACGCTCCCATGGCCGTCGCGACGCCTCCGCGCGAATGACGCATTCCATTTTCTCTCCCTCGATTTTGTTATCTCACTCGCTCGCTCTCCATCTCTGTCGCCGGAAAATTGAGCGGGCGAGACGTTTGTCCGATTGTCCGACTGCTGTGTCTTCCCACCTCTTTCTCTCTCTCTCTCTCCCTTGTGCTGTCTCTCCCTCTCTTTTCCTACCACCATCGATCTTTGATCTCTCTCTCTCTCTCTCTCTCTCTCTCTCTCTCTCTGTCGTATTCTTCATTCATCCCGACCAACTCGCACAATCTTTCACACGCCGACGGACGCGATTGTTTTTTTTTTTT
>JAPYZM010002750.1:0-12938 GCA_030522845.1 Psyttalia concolor
TGAGTACTTTGCTCCCGCCGGGGAGAAAAAAATATTGTTTGACACACGGCTGTGAAGAACTTTTCTGCCTCATATGATTACAGAACTCGCCTTCGGCTCATCCTGTAACCTCATATTCGCCAGGAAAGTTCTTCACGGCCTAGTGTCAAAATGTACTAATTTATATAAACTATCGTATAAAAATAGTATAAATACACATTCACCGAAAATAAAATCGTACAACGATATTCGTCATCTCAAAAATAACTATCCAGAAGTACAAGTAATTTATAAAAACAATATATTTAAAATATAATTCCAGTAAAAATATTATATCTCCCTTACAATTTATTAATTAATTTTTTCTATGCGTCACAGTTGGAAAAAATATGTTTTCATTCTCGTCGCTATATAATTTTTGCATTTTTCCTCCACTTCCCCTTCCCCCCTCCGCCGCCCATCCCCCTCGAATTTGATTGTTTTCCTTCTTGATCACTTCAATTTTACGCTTCTACTTTTCCTTTTCCTTTTTCCTTTTTGAAGTCATCATAAAATCTGCAGATGTGCTGGATAAATAACAAAAAAAAAAATTGTCGTCAATGTCCTGAAGACTTCTAGGAAGCCGAAAGGCTCCACCATCGTCAAGTATATCGTCACTTTTCCTTTAGTCCTTTAGTTATCAAATAACTGGAAACCATTGAGGTAAATACAAAGTCATCAATTATAAATGGGAAATGAACGGGGGTACAAATGTTTGCAATAATTTGTGGGGGGCATGACGTTTGACGTAGCGATAACGCAGTATGATTTATGCGAAGCGCTTCAGCCGACAACCAGAGTCTCCTTGTTAACCCACTAAACCGGCTCGCAGTAACCCCACTCTTAGCGATTTGTACTGAATGCGTAATGGGGTCCTGCAATACCTGTTTGAATTTTATTTTCTGTTTCTAAATCCCAACTTGTACAGTTGAATTGTCGACAGTGTCGTATCACTCGTACATTTCAGTGTACTATATTATCATCCATATTGCATCTTGGCTGTTAGCAATACTCAATGATATACCAGTAGTCGAGATAATCAACATGGAAGCAATGGAGATCACCGAGAAGAGGCCAAAATTTTGGTCACAGTGGATAGCTGCTGGCACACGTACGTAGTAAAAAATGTAAACAAACAATCATAAACAACAGCGATAATTAATAATGTTGATTTTTTTTTCTTGCAGTTCATGTACTAGCTATCCTTGATGGACTGTCGGGTGGTTGGACGTCACCTTACTTAGCTAAATTAACAAATAGGACTGAATCATTAGCAATTACCAATGAGCAAGCATCGTGGATAGCAACACTCTATCTCGCCTGTCAACCACTCGGCTCAATCCTAGCAGCTGTAATAATTCACAAAATTGGGGCCAAAAAGGCGGTGCTGTTCGCCGGCATTCCACATGCTATTGGCTGGTCCTGTTTCTTAATAAGTGAATCAGTTCCCTCGATTTACATAGCGAGGGTGTGCAATGGTGCTGGACTTGGCATGTACTACTGCACATTTCCACTCTACATCGGCGAAATAGGAAGTCCCAAGATTCGTGGTGCTCTCATTGGTGTTGTTGTCCAGGGTACTGGCATTGGTTATCTAGTGGGCTATTGCTTAGGTGCCTATTTATCTATGAAGACATTTGCCATTATAGGACTTGCCATGACATTTTTCTTCATGCTATCTTTTGCATTAATTCCGGACAGTTCACATTACCTTATTAAAAGGAATCGCTATGAGGAAGCGGAAAAATCACTCAAGTGGTATAATCGTAAGGAAAATGTGAGTGTTGAGATGGAGGCGTTGATGGCATATCTTGGCGAGCCAAAAAAAATATCAGTTAAAGGGGCATTCAAACAATTTTTAACACCACTTAATAGAAAAATATTGACAATCATTATATCAATTCACGCTCTCACACATCTCAGTGGTGCGTATATAATATCAATGTACATGGAAATACTTTTGGCAACACTCAAAGTTGATATAATAGCGCCATCTTTAGTAGTTATATTTGTAGGAATTGTTGCCATTATAGGTGGACTTGTGACAATGTACACGAATGATCACTTTGGAAGGCGAACTATGTTTGCAATATCTTCACTGGGTGTTTCTGTGAGTTTTGTTCTAATAGGTATTAATTTTCTCCTTTTGAGGTATGATTGTGATATTTCGGGTTTTCAAAGATTAATTATTGCGGAATTTATGGCATTCATATTCTTCGTTAATATTGGACTTTTGAATATCCCCTGTTGTCTTGTGAGTGAAATTTTCTCACCCGAGCTCAAAGAAATTGGTTCATGCCTAACGAATATTTCATGCGCTGTTGCTGCATTTATCGCGGGTAAAAGTTATCAGCCACTGTTAGATGCTACATCCGAAGAATTTATATTCTTTCTCTCTGCTGCTATTTTATTTATCACATTTGTCTACACAATTGCCATAGTTCCAGAAACAAAAGGTAAATCGTTGCGAGAAATTCAGGAGATGTTAGTGAAACGAAATGAACGAATAAAAGTTGATAGTTAACCAGTCAAAATGCCAGTAATGTAATTATAATTTTAAGTTTACCAATAAAAGAAACCATTCGTAGAATCGTTGTGTTATTTTTACATTGTCCTTATCCTACTTGTCATGCGAATGTTAGAGAAAATATTCGGATAAGAATTTGGTAGAGGAGAACTACTTGGCGAACAGAGAAGAATATCTTCGATGACTTGGCTTTGCTCTTCCTTTTGATTTTCAAGCCCATCTGATGATAAAGAAAGTCCAGCAGTTTCTCCTTCTTTAAGTAAATCGAACAGATCATCCGCATTTGTCTAGTCATGATTCAACCACAATGACTAATCCTCCGAAGAGATTAGTTTAAATACGTATGTAAAGAGATAGAAGATTCAATGTCCATTTACCTCATGAATCTCTCTTGGCATCATAAACAAGATTTCGTATTGGCCATTTATTTTTATTACTATTTCTGAACAATACTATATTCTGTACATTATGAGTGTCATTCTTAGGTGACGCTGTCATACCAAAACGAGCCAACAAAAATGAACTAAATACAATTGAATATTTGCATAGACGCAAGTACCAACAAGTTTCAAAATTTTAAATCAACAAAATAGCTACCTTCAACTATTCAGACGGTTGGACTTGATAAACATTTATTACAGCGTAAAACCTTCAAGCTTCGGCTGTCGAGTGATAAACAACACTTCACTATTACGAAGTATTAGGAGAGTTAAGAATAAACACATGCGATAGTTTCAAAACAACAATTCTGACTCATAGGCCGGTTCAACGTAAGAACATTTTTCTCTACAGTGTAACGGGCATATGCAACAGTTAAGTATAAACCTCTCCAGTAACACAGTGATCGCCGGTGGGGAAACTTCATCACACGAGAGTTTCAATCACGCCCGTAGTAATTAAGTATTCATCGTCGATGTTGGCTATCAGTCGATGAAAACATGACATCAACGACTGAGATAATGTCGGAAGGAAAGCCAAAATTATGGCCTCAGTGGTTAGCTGCAGGTGCAAGTAAGTTGATTGATGCTGAATGATTTCATTACATATATTTTCAAAACTAATCATTCATTTTGCAGTTCACATACTTGCCTTCTTGACTGGGCTAGTGAGTGGATGGACATCACCATATCTAGCAAAATTAACAACGGGAAATGAAACGTTGACCATCACCACTGACGAAGCATCATGGTTTGCCTCCTTATTCCATTTGTCTCGGCCATTTGGTTCAATCATAGCAGCTTTAATGGTTAACAAATTCGGTTCCAAGCAAGCCGTACTCTTTGGAGGTGTTCCACATATCATCGCGTGGACGTGCTTTCTGATAAAGGAATCAGTTCCTTGGATTTACACATCGAGAATATTCAGTGGTATTGCAATGGGTATATACATGAGTACTTTTCCACTTTACATAGGTGAAATAGCAAATCCAAAGATTCGTGGTGCTCTCATTGCTCTTGTAGCCCAAGGAAGTGGTATTGGCTATCTATGGGGAAATTTGATAGGTGCATATGTGAATATGAGGACCTTTGCCATTATGGGTGTTGTATTGAGCGTCATTTACTTGTTTGCCTTCTTCTTATTTCCGAATAGTTCACATTATCTGCTGAAGAATAACAAAATAGAAGAGGCGGAAAAATCACTCAGATGGTACAGCCGTCAGGAGGACGTAACAGCTGAGATGGATGCAGTGAAAGCGTACATGGGAAATCCCAAAAAGTTGGTCTTCAAAGAGTCATGCCACCAGTTCTTGACACCGCTGAATCGAAAAACACTGGGAATGGTGGTCTGCGTTTATCTGTTCATGCAACTGAGTGGACTCTACACAATCGCAATGTACCTAGAAATACTTTTTACGACCCTTAAAATAGATGTCATACCTCCCTCTTTGGCTGTCATATGCGTGGATGTTGTTGCAATTATCGGTGGTCTTCTGGCGATCTACACGAATGATCATTACGGTAGACGAACTATGCTTGCAGTCTCAACAATGGGTGTCTCCATTCCATTTGCCCTCATTGGTGTGAATTTTTTATTGCTGAGGGATGGCTATGACCTCTCGAGTTTCCAATGGTTCATAATTGCTGAGTTCATGGTATACATATTTTTCCTTAATATTGGCCTTATGCATATTCCAAGTTGCCTCTTGAGCGAAGTTTTCTCACCAGAGCTCAAAGAAGTTGGCTCATGCATTGTAAATATTGTATGCGCTTCATCAGCCTTCATTGCAAGTAGAAGCTATCAGCCTCTGTTAGATATTACATCTGAAGAATTCATATTCTTCTTTTACGCTCTTCTCGTATTTTTCATGTTCGTCTACACAATTGCCATTGTTCCCGAAACAAAGGGGAAATCACTTCAAGAAATTCAGACAATGTTGATGAAGAAAAATGATGAAAAGCCTTATAATGAAATTTATCGGCCCAAAGAGAGCGATTAACAATTATCATCAAACCCAGTGAGTTTTAACCATAATTGTATTTAATTATGGAAATAATAAATAAGATTTCCATACTCATCTAACGTTATTTTCATTATAGTCTTATACAAATAAGTTACCAATTTCCATTTAATTTGTGTTTTTGGATGAATGATAGATAAGAGCAATATATAAACTTCCCAACATATTACGTACATAATTTTTTTCCTCTTACAGGTACTCAAAACCAGTTTCATAAAAATGATTTAATATGCAATTAACAGGAAATTTGATTTCCATAAATAAATGAGTAAATATCAATGTGGCGCCGAATGGTACCTGTGGTACCAATTAATCAAGTGAGAAGCGCCAACCGGTTGATTTATTAATTATGAATTTTATCAACGGTTCTTCAATTTTCTATGTACGGACAAGGTAAGGACAACTCGACAACATTTCATTTGATGTAAGATTGTCAAGTACAGTGGATAATTAATTTTCTACATATACGAAACTTGCTACTAGCACGTGGATTCCATTAATTTTTAACATTCATGAATATTAATGGCTCGTGATATTAATGAGTGCCCACAAATGATAGATTATAAAAATCATTTCGTAAAATTGCAAAGAATTTTGCTCTCGACTCAATTGCCTAAAGATAAGAACGGAATCGTACGATGTGGGTGAAGTTTCTTAAATACCGTTGATGAATCCCCAGTTGATCATGCAGAAACCTATTATACCGACGGGGGGGGGCGACGCTTCACGGAACCATGCTTTCCAGGGAAGGGATCCAACGGGCGCGAAGTTGATAATAGAGTAATCGCCTATACCGACATGGGTTTCCTGTGATTTCCTATGCTACTTTTATGTTCTACAATCGTTAACTAAAGCTCCCGAACAATTTGAACTTGCGTCCTATGTATTTTATGTGCACTGAAAAAAACAATTCTTCAGCCAAGTAAATCCACACATTGCCAATGCAACCAGTGACATACATTCACTTGTGAGAATTTAAATCGCTCGGCTGAAGACATTCTGTTTCTCAGTATATAAATGCGGGAATGACGCTGACGCTTGAACAGTATAGAAGCAATTGTCGCATACTTAGTATTGAATAGAGAGCGCAAATAAAAAAAATAAAAAACGTTGACAATAGTACAATTTAGAGATAGCGTATCAGTGGTTGGAACAATAATAAATTGAAACAACAAAATAGTAAACTCATTCTTCTCGCATAAACTTTTCAGTATTTTTGAGAACATAGAGTGGGAGGTACAGAGTTAGCACAGCAGCACAGGTTCACTACTACAAAGTGGCAAAAGGTGGGGAATGATAAGATCATGCAATAAACTGATGTAATTACATGCTCAACTCGACAACAAATACTGGGAAGTCGTGAAGCTCTTATCCATACGGCAAGGCCAGGATAAACTGACATTATTTATACTGAAGATGCGCGTGTGCACAGTCGCTGGGTATAGCATAACCTACGGAATGAGTTGATCAAGGAAGTAATTATCGGTGGTAATGCATTACCATTGTACGTATCGAAATATTGTATCCAGATTAATTCGTGACCAGATGAGCCGAGATGACGTCGATGGAGATTATTTCAGCAAGAAAAGCCAAACTTTGGCCCCAATGGGTGGCTGCATCAATAAGTAAGTTCTTACTGTATACTTTACTCTTTCATGATTCTCATACTTCCATTATTTTAGGATCTTCCGTAGTTTCCAGAAAGTCGTAATCCTCAGTGACATGATTAACGCGGGCCTCACCCAAATAACATCATAAAGCGGAACGCTCCCAACAGATTGTTGAAAGAACGCTGTCCTTTTATTACTTTTAGATCATGCCGTCTCTCATTTCTTTCCTGAATACCGAATGTTTGGTCATCTTCATTATTCTATGAAAATCTCTGGGTCCTGTTGCCGTCATAATAAAACCTCGAAAGATCCCAAGAGCGCGCTAAACCCGCTCTCAGTGACAACGTCACATACTCAACTCCAACTCTCACATCACGAGCTCTAATAACTTCTCCTTCGACAATTTATAGTCATTATGTCCAAACACAGCTACACTTTTACTCTTCAGCTTCAATGTTTTATTGTCTTCCGTAATTTTAGTTAGTATGATATCGGCATTATCAGTAGAACCTCTTGTCAAGTCCATGTCCCTCAGGTTTTACGATAGATTCCGAGTTTCTTACATAATCGAATGGATCTTACGACCTATTTAATAAATATCAGTTCTAAATTTGTTAATCTGTATGCGTGAATTAATTAACCAGAAAATCCACATCCTTCTGACTATAAGGACAACCGCTCTGCCATCTAATGACTAATTTTCCGTCTTACAGTTCACGTGCTTGGTCTTTTATCGGGACTAGTTGGTGGCTGGACTTCACCGTACTTGGCTAAATTAACCCAAGGAAGTGAGTCATTGGTAATAACCAAGCCTGAAGCATCGTGGGTTGCATCTCTGCTCCATCTGTCTCGACCTGTTGGCTCGATTATTGCAGCTGTCGTGGTGCACAAATTTGGAAGTAAGAAGGCACTGCTTCTTGGTGGAGTTCCACATATTATTGCCTGGACATTATTCCTAATTGAAGAATCAGTCCCTTGGATTTACGCTTCGAGAGTATTCAGTGGTCTTGCAATGGGAGTGTATCTGAGCGCTTTTCCCCTCTATATCGGCGAAATTGGCCATCCCAAGATCCGAGGTGCTCTCATTGGTCTTGTAGCGCAGGGATCAGCAATTGGGTATCTAATGGGGAATTACATGGGTGCCAATGTCAGCATGAGAACATTTGCCATTATCAATTTAGCAATAAGCGCCAGTTATACATTTCTTTTTTACTTCTTTCCGGCCACTCCCCATTACTTCGTTAAGCGAGAAAAAATTAGACTGGCAGAGAAGTCATTGAAGTGGTACAATCGTCAGAAAGATGTAACAGCTGAGCTTCGCGAATTGCGGATATACATGGGAAGACCGCAGGGATTGTCAATGAAATCGTCAATTCGACAACTGGCAACGCCACTCAATCGAAAAATACTTATGATGGTTGTCTGTGTTTATCTGTTTATGCAATTGAGTGGCATCAATACGATTGCAATGTATCAGGAAATCCTACTCACGACTCTCAAGATTGATGTCATAGTTCCCTCTCTAGTGGTGGTACTCGTTGGTGTTGTCGCAATAACCGCAAATCTCATGGCTATTTACACGAATGATCATTTTGGTAGACGAACTATGCTCGCTGTATCAACATTGGGGGTCTCGATCAATTTTGCACTCATAGGCGTTCATTATTTACTGTTTAGAAATAATTATGATCTCTCAAACGTCCAATGGTTGGTCATTGCTGAATTTATGATGTATATATTTTTTTTAAATATCGGCCTTACCCACATTCCCAGTTGTTTATTGAGTGAAATATTCTCACCAGAGCTGAAAGAAATTGGCTCTTGTATTGCTAATATCGTTTGCTCATTCTCAGCTTTCGTCGCGAGCAAAAGCTATCAGCCTCTGTTAGACCTTACATCCGAAGAATTTGTATTCTTCTTTTATGCTCTACTAGTATTTTTTATGTTTATCTATACTATTTTCATTATACCGGAGACAAAGGGTAAGTCACTTCAAGAGATTCAAGAAATGCTGATGAAGGAAAGTAAACAAAAGTCTTCTCACCAAACTGATCGACTCACTGATAACGATTAAATTATATCGTTATGATAAGAAGTCGGGATTGTACGCGAATTGACGAAAAAAAATTTTTAATGTGAAATATTGTCTTTTACCTGTCATCATCAACGGTAGAAATTCAACGATTTCAAGAATTGAAAATTAATGAGCAAAATGCCACTTGAAAATAATTGACGCGCTTATCGTCCGCTTAATTGGTCGAGTAGTTTCAAATCAACGTTTCCAATCGTAAATACTACAATTGAGATAATTTCTCGTTCTTTATGAGCGGAAAAAAGTCGTAATGTAATAGTTTTTTTTTTATATTTACCGATGTAAATTTTTCTTCCATTTATTTTATGTTGTTTTATTTATTACAACTTTCTCTGTTAAATTGTAAATAAAAAAATCCATTTTGCGAAAAATCGATGAAATTTTAAGTTCTTCGATTACCGATTATTCATAGACCCTATTTTATTTTTATGTACTCTTCTTACACTCTAATTTTTCTTCTCACTCTCTCAACGCTTGTATCATCAACCGGTTTTCATTTGGATTACAAATTTTATCCGCGTTTACTCGCGTCTTCGGCATTTGTGGAAGGTCTTGTCAAGAACATTTCAGTCGAATAAAATATTATCCAATATTTTTAATGTACAGGAAATATAAGGAACTTATAATTTTGTAATGTATTTAATGATTTTGCTTGCCGGACAAATCTCCGTTGCCCCCCCCCCCCTTTTGTACTGTTCGTGAAAAATAACGATTAAATAATCTCTTTATCTTTAACACATGAAATTGAATTGAAAAGGATTATTTTCTATTAAAATTCCATTGTGTTTATGAATAATGGAATTTTTTTCTTTTTTTGTCGCAGTTTATTATAAAAAATAGTACTTTATTAAAACTTGCCGGACGATGATAACAAAGAAGCTTCAATTATTTTTGTAAAAGAGCATATAAATCTCCAGCGAGTGAATACAAAACAATCAATTGACAGAATAAAATGCTCCTACGTCTGATGATAATAACGTTAAGAGGGGATAATCCTTTCTATTGCCTTCCATCGATTCTATGCTACTTGTTGATCATTCTAATAAGTAGGGGATAATCCTCGGGAGTATGGCACGAGTGATAATCAGATTACAAAAAAATAGTATCGTATGTGAATCTGGTAATATTATGATTATTATTATTATTATTATTTGTTGATATATAATGTTATTCCAAATAAATTATTATGAAGGGAAAGAGACTACCAAATGCATTTTTTTTATGTAAATGAAATAAAGGATTTTTGTCCAAAATCATAAATACTTGGACAATAATTGTTGTTTGACATGTTTTTTTTTTTTGTAAACCAGAAAAATGAGAAGACAGTGAAGGGAGAGAATGAACCGATGAAAAGTAAGTTAGTCAATGTGTCAATTATATTGTTCTGTTTGAGAAATCTAATTACATTTATGTATGATCGATAAAAGTATTATATAATATGAAATATTTTCTAGATTTTTTTTTTAGATATCCTTTTGGATATGACTCGGCATTTAATACAAAGCGAGCTGCAAGAAGTTTCGAAGAAAACATTCACCGTAAATGGTTGAGTCTAAATTACGTTTGCGATAACAAAAAAAAAAAATCGCCCCATTTTGGTGTTTAGCACTGACCATTTATCGCACTTTTGACATTGTTAGTAGCATAAAGAAGACTTGCGCATTAACTTATCCATTGATAGGCATCGCAGTGGCCGTTGGTGGTGACGCCTTACCTGTCCATTGTGATCAATTGTACCTGAGTTAGTATCCTCCAACTGATGACAATTGATGGGACTCCATGGAACAAGAGGATACATACAAAGCCAAGGATTGAGATGAATTCAGAAGGGAACTCAAAATTGTGGCCCCAATGGTTTTCGGCAATAACGAGTGAGTAATTAATAGAATTTATTAATATGCAATGATTAATAGACACGATTAACAGTTTATCCAATTTTTGTCCTTCCAATTTTGCTTCCGAACGGGTTCTTTCAAATCCCTCAATTTTCCGTACTTGTACTTCTGTTTGGCAATGATGGCGAATCCTGCGCACGGTCGACCTGACCTTCTCGATGGTCATCTTTTAGAAGATTAAAGAAATAAAGGGCTAAATTTGTTTTTAAAAGTCAGCACCAAAATTCACTTCATCAAGTCCAGCAGTTCTTAAGAAAATTGCCATCTGTTTGTGAAAAGTCTTTCTCAAATCTCTCGAAAACTATCCAACCCATTAAATTTGTTATCATCTCAAAACAATCATCTCGCTGTGCTCTATCTACATCAATAAAAATCTGTGAACCCATTCAATCAATCTTTGAGACAACTCAATTTTTCTGTTTTTCCACAAAAATCATTATTAGCACGCTAACGTTTCTAAAAATTGGAATGTCAGCTTGAAACTTGGTATGAAGTTTCCATTTGGCCCCGAAATATTTGGCATTGATGAACAGCTAAATTGGGGCATCAGTTTAGGGGATAATCCAGTTGGTATCCAATCGTATTTGCTTGACTATCTTCAAAACTGCAACCGATTTCAATTTCATTTTGCATGTTCGGATTGTTACAAATGGATTAGGACGATAGCTACCAACATACTAAGGAGAATAAAAAACTGCATATAAAGTAATAGTCATCCACCTGGCTTGGTCTTTTATCAATATACCTCTTTTGATTCATCTTGCAGTCAATATACTTGCTCTTCTCCATGGACTGAGCGCCGGTTGGAGTTCTCCATACCTGGCTAAACTAACAAGCGGCGCTGAAATCTTGGTCATCACCAGCGATGAAGCATCATGGATTGTCTCCTTGGGTCACCTGTCTCGGCCACTGGGTTCAGTAATCGGTGGTGCAATAGCATACAAATACGGAAGTAGAAAAGGACTACTATTCGGTGGAGTTCCACATGGCATTGCTTGGTCATGCTATCTCATCCAAGAAACAGTTCCTCTCCTCTACGCATCAAGAGTACTCAGTGGTATTGCTATTGGCATGTATCTCAGTAGTTTTCCAATTTACATCGGCGAAATAGGAAATCCGAGGATCAGAGGCTCTCTCGTTGCTGTCGTACTCCAGGGAGCTGGTATTGGATATCTGGTCGGGAACATTCTCGGTGCCTATCTTCCAATGAAGACATTCGCCATTATAGGCCTCACAATGAGTATAATTTTTATATCAGCCTTCGCTCTCGTTCCCGACAGTTCCCATTATTTGATCAGAAGAAATCAGCTTCAGGATGCCGAGAAATCACTGAAGTGGTACGATCGTAAGGAAGATGTCCGAGTTGAATTGGATGCATTGATAGTATATATTGGTAAGCCGCGAAACTTGTCCGTCCGGGAGAAATTTATGCAATTGCTAACACCACTAAATCGAAAAGTTCTGATGAATATTCTTTTTCTTCACGCCCTTATATACATAGGTGGCATTCATATTATTCGAATGTACATGGAAATTCTTCTAACGACTCTCAAAATTAATGTAATTAATCCGTCCCTTGCTGTGATATGTACAGCAATTGTTGCCATTATTGGCGGTCTCATTACGACATACACAAACGATCGTTTTGGAAGACGTACCATGCTTGCTTTTTCAGCTGTAATCGTTGCTATTATCTTCACCCTCATAGGCATCAATTTTATGCTGATCCGAAATGGTTACGATATATCGAGTGTTCAATGGTTAACTATTGCTGAATTTATGTCGTACATGTTTTTTGTTAATATCGGACTCGTCGGCATTCCATGCTGTCTAGTCAGTGAAATTTTTCCCAATGATCTCAAGGAGTTTGGCGCATGTGGTGCGAATGTTGTGAGTGCTTTTACGGCATTCGTTGCAGCTAAAAATTATCAGTCTATATTGAATGCTACATCGGAAGAATTTATTTTCTTTTTTTATGCTTTCATTTTATTAGTCGTTTTTATTTATACACTTGTCTTTATACCGGAGACTAAGGGCAAATCACTTCGGGAGATCCAAGAGATATTGATGAAGGGCAATCAACGAATAGTGAAAGTAGAGGAATTAAATGACAATAGTGAATTATAGCCTACGTTACAATGCTCGCGATCAAAAATCAGTTAAAGAATTAGTTTTCATTTCTTTGACAATATTATTAAAATAATTGTGACGTATTGGGATCGACCAATACGTCGATTAGTAATTATTTAATAAAATAATAGGAACAATGGTGGATGACGTGAGTTAGAGATTTGATTACTCTTTCCTGTCATCCAGACATTGGTCAGCAGTCCCAGGG
>JAPYZM010002751.1:0-23662 GCA_030522845.1 Psyttalia concolor
TAATTGATTATCCAAGTTTCCTTCACTTCCACTAGTTCCTAACCTCAACGCTCCATGAAACAATGAATAAAATACTGCAGCATCATATCCTGAATCGATATGTATCCACTTGAAAATCCATCTTTTTATAAAATTTTTGCAGCGATAACGTTTGTGAAATGATATGCATCCCAATATTTTAAACATTTGGTCCGATAAATTGATGTTCATGTTGTAAACACGCTCCCTAGTGTGAGTAAGTCCGAAGTTGCCACACTACCGGAAGCCGCAGATTCAAACTAACCAATATGGCGGCCGAGTAAATCCAGACACTTTCAATTCAATTTTTATCCCTTATTTCTCCGGAAACTCATATTTTTTTATATCTTACAAAAAACTAGAATAGATGACGAACAAAGTTATACCCACTTATATCTACAAAAAAACGCTTTAAAATGCCCAACCATCGAATTGAAGACATCAGTGTGGTGCTCTTACGGAGACCCCGTGTTAAATTTTGTTTTGGAAAAAAAATTTTCTCTAATAAATGCCCGCAAACTGTGGTCGAAATTGCACTTAAAATTAATATTTAACCCTACTCTATAATCTCCGAAAGGGATTTCTTCCATGAAAAATTTGCTGTAGTACTTGGACATCCTTAAGAAACTTCGTCACCTTCTTTTGGCGGCCCAGGGTGAGGGAAAACTGCGAAGGTTCCGACATTGCGCTGCATCATTGACAAAAATAATAATGAAATAATCGTAAATCCTTGGGCATGCTAATTTTTTCTTATCTGACTCCCCTTTATTTCTGAGGTATGGCTGATCAATTCCGAGTTATTTATTTTACGGAACATAATTTATAAGATTTTAGTAAATAAAAACTCCAGCATGAGACATGACAACCTCATATTTCCACTTGAAACAGTTGGTACTCTCAGAGTGATGAATTCGAATATTGTCCAATAGTAAGACTGGAAAATTTATACTATGTGTCATGACTAGATGATCAACAGTAAACAACGCTGTATGGTAGAAAGGTTAATATACTGGTGGGTTTCGATCAACTCTCACGAAGAAAGTTAATAATTTGGGCATGGAAAATAGTGATTTGTTATCAAGGACGAGGTACAAAGGGAAATTTATGTAGAAAACATGTGCAAATTAATGTTCCATAGCATACCTACAGGGTTCGTCCATAGAGTTTGAATACCCCGCCCACGAGATTGGCTTATGGGTATTACTGTAACCTTCCACGGCGATGCGGTATCGCTCCACTATTTTTCTCTAACCCAACGAAAAATTCTGAATTTTGTCATACATTTTTAATAATTAAGAGCTATTGCGATGGTTACGGATAATGAAATTGTGAGAGGGTGATTTCGAAATGTAGCCCATACTATTTGTGCAGGAATTAAATTTTCATTCCATTACCGATTATTTTTTTGTGATTTTTAAAAAAATAGTACCATAAGACTCTGTCTTAATGACATATTTTCAATATTAATTTTTGAAGAATCGGTGTGGTGCAGCAATTCAGGACTTCGGAAGAATATTTTTCACTATTCACATAATATATTCTCAAAATTTCGAGTTCCTAGGCCATTTCCTTCTATTCCCATAAGACATAGGTGACGAAGCTCCTTCAATCGGTTCACAAATTTGTGACATCAGGCGCGTTTAACTGTGAACTTACCTGAATAAGATTCGCGTCACTTACGAAATTAATATTCTATTACATTATTTATGCCTTCGCATTGACCAGAAAAATAATTACGATTTTCAGGAGCGAATAAAAATTCCTCCGAAATTTATGTATCGAAGAAAAACATTCAATAATATTTATTATAACTATTACCAGAAATTAATTCAACTTAAGAACGGATTGTTGGGAAAATTGGTCATCCGTTAAATTGAATGCAAACGAGTTCCAACTGCTATATCATTATAACCAGCTGGTCTATTATCTGAAAACACTACCGGCATTCTGTTCATACGCAATTCTCTTACCTCACATCACATGAGAAATAAAAACAAGATACTCGCCCGTTAAACTCAATCCACAATATCTCCATGAATAATTTGAATGAGTGCAAAGTCCGGCGATGCTGAATTTTATTTCCGCAGTGGCGAACCAATTGGATACATTTCCATCTGTAGCTTACGGGGGGGGGGGGGGGGTAATCGGAAATATTAAACGCTGCGTTATTACCAGCGTCGATAAGCATTTTGAAAATGAAACATTTCTCAATGCTGTATTTCTCGTTAAGTTTTTATCTCGATAGTTAGTTTACAGTCCGATAGTTCGTTGACTACGGGATTGTATTGTTTGATATCAGATATTTAGGAAAACAGAGAGGTAGGAAGTGCGGGAGAGGATTTCTCGTTGGATCGTGCAAATATTTAACTTTGTCTGTTGGTAAAAACAAGTAAAAAAAAAAATCAGTCGTTACATACTTTTTGCTAGTGTATCCTCAGCTCGAATGCTTTTTATATTCATGTTGTATTCCCGATTATAAATCGTAGCGACGAGCTCGCTAGGTCGGGGGCCAAGTCAGCGAAAAAGATGGATGGTAACCAGGAAAGCTTGGTGGCGCAGAAGTAGCTTTTGCCGTAGGGCGGGTCGACGCGAAAGGAGATCTAATGTTACATACTCTCCCCTTTCACCGTTTACGTAAAACGATCACTTGGACTATTGGCTAGTGGCCCACACTGTCCTCTGAATATATTCCTGTTACTTTATACGAGGTCGTGTCAATTTCACCGCAAATTTTTGATCAAACCCGCATATGAATAAATTTGACCGGGAATGTTCATCTTTTTTTTTCATCAGCGGATGCATTGGAAAATTGGAAAAGGGGATTATTTATTCATGGGTTGGGAAACTGGTGGAATTTTCTTCAAAAACGTTGACAGGATAATTCAGTTACTTTGGGCGCTGAATTTAAGACAATATATCTTCGTCTGGACAGGATTCAGAGGTCTAACCGCAAATCCTGGTAGCGAGCTTAAGGTCAAAACGACTCACCGTGAGGTGGTTGGGTCTGGACGAATGCGAGAGCCTCAAAGGTTATAGGTAGTGGCTGGGTCATCGGATATTTCAGGAAAGAGAGAAGATTGGGGAAAGATGGGTTGGACGAATTGGAGGTCAGCTGTCTTGAAAAATGGCAGAATTCAGAGTACAGGGAGAAATTACGCGGAGAATATTTAGCGCTATTGAATTGAGTGAATTATCACTAGGGAAATTATTATTTTTTCTCTGTCGAAACATTTGCCAGAACGTATTTCAATAGAGTCCTTTGCACTGCTGGGTCAACCTATTATAGCTGAATGAAAAATTTAAAGAGGAACGTCTCAGACAGTCTCTCTTCTTTCCACGAAGGAGGTATATACTGTATTGTGAGAATATAGTAGGCAAAAAAATCAACGACTCTTCAGGAAGTGCTGGAGTGAACTTTGGAAATCGCAAAATACTCACTTGAAGAATTCCATACGTCCCCCACAAGAAAAACACTCTCGGGAAAGACAAGATTTCGAAGCAGAATTTATGCACTTAAGGTCGTAGTTTATGGCTACTTAAAATAGATATCTCCAAACTTTGCTGTCTCAAAAAAAAACTCTTCTTGTACATAGGCTCTGATGGAGAATTATCTCTTTAGCACAAAGCTATACTATTACCTGAGACGTGAAACATAATTTTTTTCCATTCATGAACCCATTAATGCAAGTTACATTTGAAACTGTTTGTTTTCCCCCACAACATACCAACCCAATTCATTCTGTATATACGGATCCTCCAATTATATAACTCAAAACTTCTCCGGAGTTGCACAAATCGTTTACACCATTTCCCTCCCTTTATCCCAGCGATTCCGGCGACAGAAGCAAGTTATTACGAGAAAATTCGGGAATTTTCCAGGCTTCTATTTTTTCAACGTCTGCCTCCCACTCGGTTCGTTTTATTGATGTGCCACTACGATAAATTAGAGTTTCGAGGCGAACTTACTTGGATACCACTTGAAGTGATGCTTACGGGCAACCCGAGGCTGTAGTGTTCTCATCAAATTTTTGTTACCCTCTAGACTATTTATCTCTTTTCTGTTTCATCCTGAAAAATTGAATTTTTCAATAGATGACATTCTCCAGTTGCGCATAATGCCCAATGAGATCAAACTGGGACGTCAGGTGAGCTGAATCAGAATGAGATAGTGAAGAGTACGCGGAAGCTCGTTAATTCCAAGTGCACCCCAGGGTGTAATGATCCTCCCGTATAATTTCTTAATATTTTCAACATTTGGTGGAGAATAAAAATTATATTCCCTCAATAAATCTCAAACTTTTTTCACGGTTGCTGATGGCGCGGGAGAGTGGATAAGAATGCTATATAAAAACTAAAAAGCTATAAAACTAATTGCGAACTTAATAAGTATTGCAGAATGTTTTATCATTGCCTGTAAAAAATTGATGGAGTAAAAAGAAAATACTCGATTTAAATAGGCGAACTGTGATATGGGCTTGCCAAATTTATGACTTTATGTTCATACAGACGCGGGTAGCTACATTTTTTGCGAAGGACTATAGTTATTTGTGTCAATGAATGAGGATAGCGTTTCGTCCAAGTCGACGATTAGACCAGGCGATCGTGTATGGTATTCACTTAACAACATCCCCCACTACTAATTACTTTTTTAAATGAGAAAACCGCGTGAAAGTTTGGAAAAATCATCCTGGGATTTATGATATAATTCCAGCATGATTTTTCCAATAGAATTTTTCTTTTACTTTTTAACCCTGATACTAAAAAGTTTACTCTCTACCTTTGGTTGAAAAATTCAGATTTTCACGACTTTTATAATGCCCACAAATCCTAAGTTTTTCTTTTTGTTTTTGTCTCGTTGGTAATTAGTCCGTGCTGATATTTATGTTGCGCGAAACTGCCACATGATTAAAATAAAAAAAATGAAATCTAATATAAAACAAAAACCAAAGTTTTCGATAAAGAAAATGTCCAAGTTAAAGTTTGGAATAATTTTATAATTTGAAAATTAATGAAATCGAAAAGATACCCAAGTAGGATTATTTTTAATGAAAAAAAACTAGGGTAGAAGGTCGAAGTCCAATTCTAACCAATTTCGGCCCAGTTTTTTCGATTAAAAATAATTCTACTTGGCTATCTTTTTGATGTCATTAATTTTATCCATTATAAAATTATTTCAAACATTAACTTATATGTATTATTCTCAAAAACTTTAGTATTTTATTGTTTATCAGATAGAGAATTTACTGGAAATCTGGACGTGATTTGATGGATCGCTTAACACGGCTCACAGCATATTTCTTCTCCTGTATCTGAATTTTTTGCAGTGGAATAAACAGTTTTTTTTTCTCTTGTTAACGGGGATTTATAGAGACACGAGAAGTAAGGAAAAAAGATTTTGCAAACAGCACTTTAGCAGGATTCATTCTCACCAGTAGAAACTACAAGCTATCATATACATAGCGAGTAAATGGGGCGTTGAAAGATCAGAGAAATGTACGCGCGCGTTTTCTACCCACCCCACCCATTCGCCAACGACGAATAAAAAATATCAAAGGTTGCTTCGTACCTCGGCCCGATATTTTTCGTCCCCAAACTTTTATCATATCATCTATTATACCTTCTACGTGGGTTTTTATGCTTGCACGTCCGTCAGTATCGTAGATCTCGCTTTCCCGGAGGATTGCTTGAACGATCCCCGAAAAATAGTATCACGATAGGGGAAGGATATGCCACTGCATTCTCACTTCATTCTCGGGGGGATGAGCATTACGTGGGAAAATTGTCAGCCACGTCAAACCGACAAACCTTTCAATATTTCAGAAAACGTACCTACCAGCTTGCGTTTTATGCTCTTCGAGGAGATAACGAGTGAATTTATTATGGCGATAAGTGAGGTAGAAATTAGAACTTTGGAGGGAATACTCAGTTTATATACCAAGGGGTGAGGGAGAGGAGGGGGTAGATGGATTAAGATTAATCGTGAATATATCCTGATTGAACAGTAGAATGTGGATAAATTAGGTGTCGTCTTCAACGTCTTCAACATGTTCAACTACAGGAAAACACGTAAGGACAGTTCATTTTACTCCCCCCCCCCCCCTCTCTCTTTCAGGCAATCCTGGCTAGATTTCAAGTATGATGATCGGGTTCCTGCATTGGAAAATGACCATATTAATTACGACCTTGAGTGAGTTAACCCTGAAATTTACTGAATAGTTGCGAAGATTTAAAAATTACGAGAAATTTTTCTGTTTAGAAAATGATAAATGTTTGACATTTGATCGATTATATTATGCGATTCAAGGGGACGAGATCGGATGGCAGAGAATATTTTCTGTTTTTATAAAATACTTTTTCATTTCAGTTAAATCCACAATGATTGATACATGTTTCGGTGTTAAAAGCACCGTGCGATCCATACAGTCGGGGAATAATGGAATTCATGGACTCTTTTTTTCAATTTCATTACTCCGTTATGAAAACAAAAAATCATTACTGAAATGCCGAGGTATTATAAAAGTATAACTCAGAGATTATATGGGAAAAAATCGTTTAATTCAGTAGTTGAAAGCGTTATATGCCCGACGAGACTTGCAATTTTTCTATTCACTGAAAATTCACCAGCAACTGCGAAACTATTTTCAACAAATAGTGGCGTCGTCGTACGATATATATATATATATATTTTTTAAATGTTGTTACGGTAGGCTTGTTTATTCAACGGGAGTAACACTCGCCATATATTTTCTAATAGTTTATCTGAATTGATGGAGTCGTTGGATAATTGAATTCACACGAGCCGTTTCCAATTTGTTTAAAAATGTTGTAGGAATGAAAAGAAAGGATTCAAATATTAATGTGTTGGAGAAGCATTATTGGAATTTCATCAGAGAAAATTAATCATATAATTCAGTAGTGAGGGTCTTTATTAAGCAGACATCAGTTCATCATGTCTCCCAGTATTGGACGGAAAAATCGAATTAAATATTCCGGACAACACAATCCCAATTGGAATTTAGATTAAATTTATTAGGCAATTACAGATAACTCCTGTTTAATTTCAAATAATTGACATCAAAATTGGAGAGTGCATAATTTTTTCGGATTTCGCCTTTTCCGCTTTCCACCCACAAAGCAAGCACTTTGCCCTCCAACCTCCCCTCGAAGCAAACTTTGGCAGATATTGCAAAACATTCGGGATCCACGTGCTTATGGTTTTTTTCGCCTCGTGTGATCGCCTAGCACTCGTGGCCGGCTTCCCAGGCCACTCGTGCAAGCAATGCGCAACTCGTGCGAAAAAGTGCTACTTTACGCACTAGTTGCACGATATACTATTATGCCACTCCTGCCTGAAACCGGCTGATTACGCACGCGGCGCTTCGCGCCTTGTGCCTAATTCAGCCGGTTCCAGGCTGCGTGGCATAAGTGTGGTTACATCACTCGCCTACGGCTCGTGCTGCAAACTCCACACACGTTGAAAACGAAATTGCCCCACACGTGTTGAAATATACTATTTTGCAATACCTGCCCAAAAAGTTCACTTTTCGGTACCGGTTTTCGTGCGTAAAGTGGTACTTTGCCGCATAGTGTGCGTAAAAGGCAGAAATCGTGCGTGAAGTAAAATTCGAGTGCGTAAAGCGAAGCTTTACACGATCTTGACTTTTCCGCATTCTGCACACAAAAAAACCACTTTGCCCTCAAACCTCCCCTCAGAGCGAATTTTGGCAGGTATTGCAAAAAATTAGATGGGCAATACGTGCGTATCGCCTTTTTCGCCTCGTGTGATCGTCTAGCACTCGTGGCCGGCTTCGCCGGTCACTTGTGCAAGCGATGCACGACCCATGCGGAAAAGTGCTACTTTACGCACTAGTTGGACAATATACTATTGAAAAATGTTTTTTCTACAATTTCACAATTATTGATTTTATGAACCAAAAAATCAAAAATCAGATGATCGAAATGAGTTTATCGGCTCTCATAAACAAATACACTTTTCTTCTTCCCTCTTCTGGCTCTCGCTGTTGAGGCTCTTGGTCGTTATCCCTCAAGGGACGTTGGAACAGTAACGGGTAGGTAAAGCTGTTGGTAAAGTGAAAGGGAGATTTCAACTGGAGAGGAGAAAGAAAACAAAGGAGGACATACATATCAACAAATATACCAGTAAAAATTCAACATAAACAATACTAAAAATACTCAAGCGTAAACCCTCGAGTATTATCGTTATTTTGTTCTACTCGACTGCGGTGGTGTTTGGATAATACGCAAAAATACTTTTTAATTACTCATAATAATAGGGAAAACATTGTCTATCAATGCCCTTCCCTCATGCTCCAATTAGCAACTTTCTGTTTGGAAAAATAAAACAACATATATCAATCAATCATATTTGACGTTCACATTTACATGCAGTGGAAAAAAAGCATCAGTTCAATCCGGGTTCATTTATTCTCTAGTTCCGGAAAATTGTGATCAATCGATTCCACGTTTCACGTTGTTTTTTAAATTTGATCTAGCCAACCGACAGGTGAGCTCCAAATGTGCTGTCAATTACAGTGAGAAGGACTTGAAAAGTTATATTTATTTTATATTTTTTGGTTAGCAATTTTTGACTTGTTTTACGTGATCAAGAAATCCTGAGGATAAATTGTCATCTCGCAATCAAATATCAATAATTATAGCACAAATAGAGTAGATACCCCTGGGATTACTATTACTATAGATTTTTCGTCTCCTAATGAATCTGCTCTCAACTGGGGAACAAATCATCCATGCCTCAAATTTGAATGATTTAGTTATCATTAGCAGTAAAGCTGAAATATCTTCACACGCCCCTAGAGCTCTTGAAATAACAAAACCTCCCGAATTTTATCTAACGATCCCCTCAACGAAACTAAGATCTCCCGAAAAGAGAGACCTCTCGTGAAACAAAAAAAAATAAACACTCCTCTACCCGTAGTGCGCGGTGAAGAAAATTGCATAATTTTCTCATCGTCAGTCGTCGTATTTCAGCACCCCCTCAGCCCCGGGCCGCACCCCCTCAGCCCCTTCCACTTTGCCGTCAGCTTTTACATAAACGCACGGAGAAAGAAACCACACTCTGGATCAAGGGCTGAAGAGGTGATAAAAGCTGGCTCGCCCAACTTCTGACTCTCTGAGTTTGCGCGAGTTTGCAGTATCTGATTTATACACCAAGCCTAGAATTTAAAACCAGGTTTGTCTTCTCACCTTACCCACACCCGGACTTTTTAAAAATTTTTTCCACAATTTTTTTCACTAAATTACTCACCCCCAAAGACACATATAACTCCCATTCTTCGGTGTAAGATTTAGTTAATGGTGTGGATCGTACACCTTTCTTGCTGTTATCTTTCCCTCATATCGAACTTTCTCAACAGTGGTTACACCCTTTTTTTACTCGTGAAATCCGCCAGCTCAGTGTAAAAAAACTCACTCCAATTTTTCTCCCTCTTGGCCTTTTTGTTCAGTAGACTGAGATAAATAATGACTTTAACGTATTTCAATCACGTGATATGAAAAAATAGTATATTTCGTAACAAGTGAAAAAAAATTGTTTTTGGCGAGTGGGAGGTTTATATCACGAGCCGAAGGCGGGTGATATAATCCCACGAGTCAAAAACCACTTTTTTCACGTGTTACGAACAATATTTTCAAATCGGAGAGTGACTGAAAAGTTACTTTTCCGATACAGCGTGATGATAAAAATAATTGACCCAAATATTTCCCGTGCCTTTAGATTGACCAGAAAATATTTTCTTGCACCCGCACCGGGAGAAGTACTTCAAAGCTGTTTTTGTTTGGTCACTGTTTACGAGAATTCCCGGAAATTCCATTGAAGATGCTGGTCGTAAAATCCTTGCACACGTGCAGGATAACCACTTTCGTATGGAAAGGAAACTGGATTCCTTCGCTGGGGGATCACGGAGCCAGCAACTCCCAGTGGCAAGCGCGGAAGAGAGGGGGAAATAATGACCATAAAAAGTGAACATCAGCTGAGGAAGAGAATTCTTTGACAATGATACCCTGTTACATGTCAAATTTTGAATTTTACTGATTTTAAAGCCTCGGGCCTGCCAGAGCAATCGTAGAGACGGAATTAAGAATCGTTCGTTTGATTGAATGTACGACTCTTCTGTACCGATTGCCGCTTCGACAATTTCCCCCTCACTCGTTCATTCCCTTCCTCACTCCCTCGCACTTCATTTCCTCGTTCGAATTTCTTTTGTTGTACTCTTCTCTCTTCTTGTTCTTATTGGGAATCTTTGGAATCAAGGAACTCAATTACTTGCACCGAAGCGAGAGATCAGCCAGAGATTGACCTTTTTCACGCCGAGAAACGACACCGAGATAACACCGAAAAAGCAAGTGGAATCAAACGAAGCATTCCTTGAACTGATATCGGGTAAAAAAAAGTGGATCAATTCACTGGATTTATGTGTCTTGAATCACAGTTATGGTGAAGTGATTTTTTTCTTTACGATTTGTTGTCAAGAATTCTTGAAATTCTCGCCACTTTTTTCGAGATGCAGCTAAAAATAGTATATTTCGTAGCAAGTGAAATAAAATGGTTTTTGGCGACTGGGAGGTTTATATCACGAGCCGAAGGCGAGTGATATAATGCCACGAGTCGAAAAAGTACTTTTCAGTCACTCTCTGGTTCGCGTCGAGCGACTGAAAAGTGATTTTCCGATACATTGTTTTTGACTCGTGGGATTATATCCCTCGCCTTCGGCTCGTGATATAAACCTCCCACTCGCCAAAAACCATTTTTTTTCACTTGTTACGAAATATACTAATTTTCAAGGATTCTTAAGGAGTAATGAAAAATAGTAAATCTCTAGATTATATCTGTTTAATAATCTTTGCCAAATTTTTTCACCATTATAAAAATTGAAAAAAAAAATGTCAGAATGCTTCCACAAATTCTTTTGGCGCTTGAAAAAAGTGGAAAGGTTTCTTCTTAAATGCGAGTGGACTGCTGTTCTGGACATTTTAACCGGGTGAACATTGATGAAACTTTAATGATAGGTATATTACAAGTCGAGGACCAGGAAAGTCTATTTAAACATTGCTCACTCGTAGGGTCACTGCATATCACGCAGCCCCCGAGGGAGGAAATGAATATTGTATATTTGCCTGGAATCCTTGAGGGATCGAGGGGTGAATGAAGTTGAGTTTCAAATCTGGTGGGATCTTTCATTCGTTGCGATATTTACATGGAGAAAGTTAGTTCGTGTGGAAAGAATCTCATCTAATTTTTTTTACTTTTTAATTGCACGAGTTTTAACTTACCAGTACTCTTGAGACCTGACAATTCAGTCTCGTACAGTCTGGTGGAGTGCACGATGTGATGAGGAATGAACTCCTTCACGTCGATAAATATTCAATAAAAATAACAGCAAAAATATCTGAGAATTACGGAAATGTAATCTGGGGGCGAACTAGAATTCTATAAAAAGTATCAATCGTCAGGTAAATTGTACGATCTGTTTCGTAAAAAGTAGTCATCCGTCCGGGGCCTCCTAATTTTTATTGATTTTTTTTCTGCGTGTTCAATTCACCTCTGCAAATTCTAGAGTAGAATGTAATGAATGAAACGATTGAGGATGAGAATTGCAATGGTTATTCGATTGAAAAATCTATCTGAGGAGGAGGAATCTGAAGGTTGGTAGATCAAATTCCGCCCGGGCATGGGATTTTTCCGCCAGTGGTTTTCTGTGTCAAGGAGTTATGTTCGTGGAACTAAACGAGAGTGATTATCTCAGTATTATTGCCATATGGGACACTCACCGACAAGCCAGACATTCATTTTTCAGGATCGCTCAGAAAATCTCAGCAATTTTTTGAGGTATTTGGTGACTTACAATCGGATTTTTGTTGCTCCGAAAAATACAATTACCATCTCTCATTTGCCAGAAAAAAAATTCCTCTTGCCTAACGACGAAATATAGTAATTTATAATCGAGGGAGGTTGGTAAACATACGACCGAGAGTCCTTTATTTTACTTCAGGTGGTTAGTACGCGATTTTCCGCCCCGGCGGGGGCACAAAGTCGGATGTCATTTTGCGCCCGTCGAGACGGAAAAAGTATTACAATTTTTTTTCACAATTTTTGTACCCTCTCAGTCGTTTTCTGCAATTAGATTTATTCGCCTGTTGAAAATACCTCATTTCTCCGGTTTTATACCTGTGAAAAAGTGGCATGAAGAAAAAGTGTAGTTCGACAGAGTTTTAAGGTGACAAACCATCAGAACATCTATTTGATAAAAAAGCAGAGAAGATGAGTCTCGAGTTATTAAAAGAAAAGAAGAAAAAATCATATCTCCGATGTCGGTGGTGGAAAAAATCTAAAAAAATATGGGAGGGAACGTTTTAATGAAGTCAGTTGTAGAAAAAATCTGCAGAAAATTCCAAAACTGTGAGGATAACAAATTGCCTGATTTGATGTTGCCTCTTACAAATTCTGATACTCTCTGACTAGGATGTTGATGACATTTGCATAATTCAATTGATTCTGCACAAGAGCCGTCTAAAAATATGAAATAATTATAAGCTTCGATGTCAATTATCTATCACTCAATGGATAACGGAATCGGAGAAGTGATCAGAAAGTTGGAAATTCAAATTTTACCTGAGTATCAATCATTTTGTCGTTAACATTCAGTGACTTTGACAAATTATCTTCTCCGGGGATACGCCGTCGACTTGTGTAATTCAGTCTCTGAAATTCTTAGAGACGTACATTAAGTTCATAGAAACGTTTACGATTCCGTATAAATGTGGTCGATTTGCTTCAAGAAGGTGAGTAGAATTTGAAGCTGTATATCTGAATAGAATTCATCTGTGAGGATCTTGACTACGTACTTCAGTTGATGGAAACATCAGATAGATGATCTGAAGGTTGTGAGTTTAAATCCCACTGCATGTTTATTATCTATTGAAGCACCCGGAGAATCTGAACACTATGAGTTCAAAGTTTACCTGACATCATTCGCCCGTTGATTCAAAATTTCCGCTCGGAGAGAACAATTCAGAAGAAATTCCAGTTCCTTTATACAATCGTGCAGTATTTTGGCCGCTCGCGGAAAATTACTCTACCGCTTCAGTAAAAATTTTTGAAACCTCCTATACCGACAATAATCATCCTTTTTTGTCAAGTAAATTTACTTGGCAAAATCGATTTTTTTTTCATGGGATGACAGTAAACTTAGGGCTAAACTGGGAACCCTTCAGTCCTGAATCGAATGCATAATTCAATTTGACAAGTCTTCCAGACCGATAATTCCTCAGTAAATGAACACATTATATATTATAATGAGACTCAATCGGCGGAAAAATTGGATCGATGAAGTCATCTGATCATCACTCATCCAGTGTCATTCACCCTCAGTCTAGGTCTTGCGGGTTGAAATCTTCGTCGGTGTCATCTGTCCTTTAATTTCGAATTCCTCATCTCCTCGTTTCATCTGTTACGCAGCACATTGTACTTATCCAAGCGCCTGACTAATATTTTTGGTAGTTGAAACTGTCCATGAAACTAATCGAGATTTCAACCCGGAACCTTCCGCATGTGAATCAATAACTCAATGTAATACACCAAGCCATCAGGATCGGTAATGCTTCCGCTAATAGTTTCAGTTTACATTTGAAATTCGAAGGAGTAACTCCATCGATGCCACTATCGGATGATAATCTGAAGAATATTTTTCAGCAGCATTTTGAGAGACATTTCAAGGCTCACAAGAGCGTTATACTTTTCGGATTTAAAATTTCAAACTCTCTGGAATTTTATTATTATGACGCAACTTGAGCTGGAAATGCCAAGTCAGATCCATTCTGGGAATCTCTTTCACCAGCTGTTCCGCAATTTTGCAATCACTAAAATTTACATTTCTCGTACAGGAAAAAGATTCAAACAAATGAAAATTTCATGGACAGTTAACTGATAATTTTCAGCGACACTCATCGCCATTTAGGAATATCAAATCGTGATACGGAAAAGTCAATGAAATTGGAATTTTGGGCCTGTAAGGACGGGAAGTCCTCAATTTATCGAAATGTTCGGTGAAATAAGAATATTCAGTACTGAATTACACTTAATTCTCAGTTGAATGTGATACTTAAATGGGACAAATGTGTCCGTAAAGTAGTTCGAAAGCCTCGTACCATAATTTTTCACGATAAATGATTGTTGAGCCACTAAATTTTGTAGTGCAATGTTGGAATTTCCGCTAATCAGTTAGCACCAGCATGTGCTGAGCGATTTTATCAAAGTTATGTATGGCAAATTTTTTTAATTTAAAATTTCTTTGGCATTGGGTAGGGGGAATGCGTTCCATATTTGAGCTATCCGAATATGTACTGAAATATTGAAAAAAAATAAAGGTTGAAAATCGGTCATTTCTCCATTTGGCATTTGTGAAGTTTTCCGGCAATCAAAAATTTCCGATAAAATGAATCAAACGTATTGATATTAATATTATCATATTTATCACGAATATTAGATTTGACTTTCGAATTAAAATCTAATATAGACGACTTGATCAATAGAAACAACTCCCGTAAACCAGCCGGGTTTTGGACTTTGACCTTTTCGCACGTGAATCGAAAACTTAATCCAATACGCCAATCTGTCAATAACAGTAATTCTGCCATTCGTGGTCGCTTTGTAGATTTAAAATTGGAGCGCGTTTATATAGTTAGTATTTGACGGTGAGTCCAGTGGAACCTTGGCCACGCGAGGCCATTAACTGAGAAGTGGAGAGACCTATGATGTCTACTACACTGGAGGGAAATCGTTTTTGAGAGGCATGTCTATACTTATAAAAAAAACTCACAACATGGAGATTTTCAAAAGCAAATCAAATTTTTCAAATAAAATATCTTACCCTGAAAGAGAGAAAATCATCGACACTCGATTAAATTCCTTATAACAAAGAAACTGAATTCTAAAAATAAGTCCATTTCAATGAATTTATTCGATAATTTTTCCATCTCAAATTCAAATATTTTGCCACAAGAACCGTTCGCGCGGCCTCGCAATCCCTTCCCAGATAGGAATGAACGATCGAAACAAGGCTTGATCAGGATTGATCGAGGATTGACAACGACTGGTCGAGCCTTCACATTCAAGATTGAATCAAGATTGAGCCTTGAGAATCAAGCCTCGATCCAACCTTGGGTTCAATGATTGGATCAGGGTTTTAATCCAAAACTCGTCTCAGGATGTGAATAAATCCTGATTCTTGGTGGACGAGCAAAATAAAGATTTACTTATTTATTGAATTAAAATATGGAATTGAAACAGAAATTTGTCGTAAGAATTTTGGACTATTTAGATTCAACTTACATTGCAAATAAAGGGACAATGGATTCTTCGTAATTCCACGTTTCTATGTATAACTGTCGGTTTCCCTAACTTTATGGGAAAATTTGTTAAATAATTTCAACTTGATTAATCATGTATTGATTGGGAAATTAAAATTTTATGTTAATATTTATGAGAAATATTTGAAAACAATTAATCGGTATCTTTTTCATCTCGTTTAATAAATTCAATTTGAAACATGATAGAGCGAGCCCGATCGAACATTGTTCCTCATATTTGAATCAGTCATTGATTTGACGATGGAACTAAGTCTTGTTCTACCTTGCTTGTTCATCTAGCAGGAGTCAGGATTGCCACACATTCTGAGATGAGATTCGGATTACAACCCTTATGCAATCATTATACCCAAGCTTGGATCGAGACTCGATCTGAGGCATCGTGTTATCATAAAATGGACAACGTAAAGAATTGAAACCTTTGTTATTTGCCATTAAACGAGAGGTTATATCTCACTAACTCCGGTGCCATTGATACTGACTTCACGTGAAGCTGAGTGTGTGAGTGGTCCCGATCAATCGATAACTATAGAGCGCTACAGGTATCGATCGAATGGGTAGTTAGGATATTTTCAGGTGGTCAAATAAGAGAGTTCCATGGTCAGAAGATTTCGAAATAAATACCAATATACAATTAAATTTTCGCACTAATTAATATTCATCAGAATATAACAAAATGAAATGTCATTTGAGTTATCGCTGATTGAACCAGCCTCCGTTGAGCCTTAACATTTACAACCTCAACAAACCTTGAAATGACCCTGAGAAAAGCCCCCCTAAGTTACCCTCGATTTAAGGCTGCCATAAACGACCGAGTCAAGCCTGTTTCAGGCCTTAGATACTCAGCCTGGGCGAATCAAGACTCAAACAGACTTGCTTCCGTTGTCAGCCTCCGTCATTCCTATCTGGATTCAAGGTTGGGTTATCCAGCCTTGATGCCAAATCTTGTTTCAGCCTTATTCCAATCGTCAGGGTTGACTTTTCACAGATGTTTTTCTCAGTGCAATACATTCCACTCATGATAATTTTGAAGTAAACCAATTTTTTTAGCCATCGGTGAAAACTCTTTTCATTGCAACGACAAAGAAATAATGAAATCCTCGAATTTTATGTTGCAGTCACAGCGGGCAGGACATATGCATCAGAGGACACGGTGAAATGGAATATCCCAAGTAGTCGTAGAAGTGAAAAATCATCGACCGTTGGCTGGAGGCTCTCATCGAAGCAGAAGGAGCAGGAAGGCGTGACTGCGACCTCAAGTGACTTTTCCCAGTCGATGCCAACCAAAGTGTCAAGGACCAATATCCGATTAGATATGTTCACTCCAATAGACGATAATCCTAGGACATCATCAGACAGGCCACACATGAGTGCTCCCTTGAGCAGTCAGACTCCCCTGAAAAATGCCCAAAATTCACTGGGTCAAAATTCGAACATAGAAATATACGAGATACCATCTGCTGATAGTCAAATTGAACCAAAGATATCCAACAGTATTTCATTGGAATCGATTGGAGCACAATTGGCAAAGACGGAAGGGACCGAAGGGCTGCTAACGAGCACCAGTGGTTTCCTCCCAACCGCGAAACCGGGAGACCAACCGGATGGCTCGACAATGAGGGAATCCCCATGGTCAGTAGCAATGGAATCCATGGAACTTGAATCAAGGAAACCCACCCACACCATCAAAGTAAATGCACAAATGGCTGGTAAATTACCTTCCAATATAGGAATTGGTGATATGGTATCAGCTAGCAATGCATATCCGCAAAATCCCAGGGTGACTAAAACCAATGTTGAATGGGAATCCCATCCAGTCAACACGATTGGCCACTTTGCCACAACTCAGAAGTCCCTCGATTCATCTATCGATTCGCTTGAATTTCAATTGGAGTTGGATCAAGATGAAGTAACGTCGGTTAGAAATACGGCAACTGTCCCCGTGGCGGTGAGAGAGAAAGAGAGCAATGTCGAAGAGCTTCTCAACAGCCACTCTGACAAAATCAGTCCCTCTCGCTCACTACACGGACATCAAGATCGATGGTATGGGGTGAATCAGGATAGCACAACTGCAACTACAACAGCGATTGGCTTTCGTCGAAGGTATATGCGGGACACGGCGGAGGGTTCGTGTGAAAAATTTGAAAATAGCGAGGAGAGAAGACAGGAATTCTACAGTCCAAATTATCCACAAAATTATCCCGCATCGATTGATTGCATTCGGGTACTCGATGGTGAGTGGTTAATAATTATTCAATTATCATGATACCGTATAATTACGGTGCATTAAACTATCAAATAGAGTGAACGTTAAATATCGGTAAATCGATCTGCGGTTGCACCTTGTACCGCAAGTTTCAACCTCTTTTGCCTCGTTATATTCTCAGCGGTTGTAAATGGATTTCAATTTTCACACGGCAACGTTTAACCTTATAGCATGTGTCATTTGGCCGCGATATGGCCAACGACTGGAGGGAGGGTAGGTACAGTCAAAAATATATAGGACGTGTTTTCAGCGGGATCGAGTTTTAACGATATTGTTTTACGATTTCCGGTCTGTGTCCGCACTGGTGAAGTAGATAGTGTCAATGGACGACAGGAAAAAACATATAACGATTACTGCGGAGGGAGAACGCACAGTGATAACCAGAACATGCGGGCTTTTCAATAAATTGGGGTGTAACTTTTGTTTTGAACGTTTACAACGGTTTCCCGCGAATTACAAACAGTTAAGTCGTCGGTATTCAAGAGGTTTTGGGATTCATGGAATTTTCGTCGCTGTCTGTTTCTATTTTTCAAGTGAAACGTATCTCGGCCTGGTAGGGTAACAGTTAGGCGCGCCTGATATTCTTTATCCAGTGGAACGTTATTTGATAAAACGGGGGAGAAGGCGCTACATTGTGATGTCATATTTAATCGTCGAAATCCCAAATTGATATGTTTTTCAGTGCCTATGTAGCATCCATTGTCATAAAAAAAGCGAATTCACAATTTCTTTGTTTCATACTCTGGGTCACTAATGGCCGGCAAAGTACGGGCTAGAGGGCCGTCCGCTATTACGGAAAAGCGATTGAGTGAAGAGACTTTTAGCGGCATTGGAGAGTCAAACTACTCGAAAAATTTACGAGGAATTTGGTAGCGCCGCAGAAAAATTAATCGCTTAACTAATCGTATATAAAATAATTAATCTTATTTGTCAACTTCAGTTTTGCAAAAGAACTTGACTATTTGCTAGCAACACAAACAAAAAGGGATCGTGATTGTTTTTTCAGCTGCTTAATTATTTTTGGTAATTAATTGATCGAAAAAGTCCGAATAAGTCTCAGAATAAATTACGCAACCAACAAGATTAATTGGAATAATAGATATCTACGCCAAGCCCAGGTTTGGGAATTGATAACTTGAGGTATCCCAATTTATAATTGAACATCTCCTCCCAAACCCTTTCAACACTTGAACGTTAACGCTAGAAGCCCCAGGCAACAAACACTCTGAATCCTAAGAGGTAAAGCTTGAGCAGGAAACCGGTGATTGATATTCGTATTAACGGATCCCCCTATTTTATCGTAAAAAATATGGAAAGCCAATATACGTTAGCCTCTTATCAGAAAACAATCAACGACTATCGAATAAAACAACCTCCATAAAATGCATTAATCAAAAAAATCTTGGCATTATATTTTTCGAAATAATTGCTCTGGTATATTCCGATTTCGTTACATTTCCCATTACATCAATTTCCAAATTCCGCCAAATTCTGGTAAATCTGTTCCTAACTCTTATAAATTTTCTCGAAATAGCTTAATTAGAATATTCGCTTTTCATTGATTATCCCATGAAAGTGTAAATTACAATTGTCAAAACTGTCGAACATTATTTAATTACAACTCCAGATATTTAACTTCAGAATAAATTATTCAGCGCATCAGATTAACTGGACTAATAAATCTGTCAAAGTCCAGGTATTTAAATTTAAAGTCATCGAATTTATAATTAAACTTCCCCTTCCCAGTGCTTTCACCTCTTGAAAGTTAGGGCGAAAGCTCCTGAGGCTACCAACACCATGAATCCCAAGGAAGCCCAGCAAGGTAACCGGTGATTGATATCCGTAGCAACGAATTTCTCTACTCCACCGTAAAAACGTGGAGAGCTGATGGAATTTCCATTCTCAATAAAAAAACAACCATCAGGACTATTAAATAACTATTATCACAACCGTTTAAAGTACGAAAAAAATATCCTCCAAAGTTGTTTCCAGTAGTTCCCCTAATTTCGTAAATTTCGCGTCGATGAAAAGAAGAAAAAATAAATAAAACGCAGTGGCGGTTCAGTTGTACCCCCAGAGGAGCACTCACTGATCGTAGAACGATAGTGAGCGGCTAAACGGAGTGAAAAAAAAAAGTGGAGTAAAACGAGAAAAGAAAATTGGCAAACTTCCTCCCAACGACAGCGTAAATCACTCTCTTTCCCCTTAAACTTCCGTACAACATGTACCAATGAGAAAAGAGTGCGGCCAATCGATTTGCCCATTGGTAAGAATCACTGATGCTTGAGGTAGATTTACCCATTACTTAACTACATCATTTAAATGGTGAACCAATAGGCGAATTAATAGACGTACATTCACCCCAGCGGGCACGTAAAATCTCCGCGTAATCCAATGTCGGCGAATTGCACCTGACGAAATTCATGAGCATTCAGGGTGCACAAATTTAAAGGGATTGGGAAAGGCCAATGGTAAGTCCTCACAAATTTATCCAAACACCGGAGCCGTTAGCTGTCGTTTGAATTGAAGTCAGGGTCGACGTGCTCCACTATTGAAACTCGGACGCGGAGTCTCTTTAGATTCTAAAAATAACCATCTCGCTTGTGTTCCTCTGCGTGTCTCTCGTCGACGTTAATTCTCAGTTTACATCTCATTTTGGATTATTTTATTACGTCGGTGGACAAAATAATTTTCAAATAATCCAGAAAATTTTCGAATTTTCGGGGAACACTGCTCAATTTATTTCGAATTTAAACTGAATGTAAACTTAGAAATTCAAAAAGTGCAAGCAAAAATTCCCGAAAGATATACGAGAAAGTCAGACATCATTTTAGAATTCATTGGCATTCCATTTTTTAAATTTTTTTTATTTATCACTGGGAGAAATAACAATAATTTCGAATCGCGTAGAAAAATTGTAGATCGTCCAAAAAAATCTCTAGATTTTTAACAAATGATGTTGTTAAATACAACAGAGTGGTCTCGTAGGAGTGGAAAATGTAGGGAAATTCGCTAGGTTGATATTAATGAGTTTAAACCTCTTAGAAACATCTCATCTTGTGCTATGGATGCTCTGATACTTGTCAGTCCCCTTGAAATTTATAAAGGTATTCAAAATTAAATTTAATAGCGCATATATATCGCGTCCGACCAGTACTTAGCATTGAAGGGGATTCGTAAGGGGACGTGGCCGCGATAAACCGCAAGAAAAAATATGAATGAGAGTAGAAAATGAAATCAGCAACACTCATCTAAAAAATCTAATGTATGACAATCGATAAAATTGGAAAATATACCTCGACAGCTGCTAGGCTTAATGTAGCTATACCTACGTTATTCATGTGCAGTGCGTTGAGGTTCCGGTGTATTTTCAATGGGTCAGTAGCCAGTTGAATGCGTCTACACAGGGGGAAAAAATTACTTTTGGCAAAGCTCACTCACTTAATCACAAAAAGTAGTCTCTGGTCAATTCTGAAAATTATCAATTGATAAATAATGTAATTCTCAGAAGTAGAGAGAAGAGAAATATTTCAACAGTAGGAGACTTTTTCGTTCTGGCCTATTACGTAACGTCTTTCCCAAAGAACACAATTTTTAATGTTCACTTTTGGTACTCGTGGCTTCACAATGAGAGTGTTCATCGAGCAATTGAAACAGAAATTTCTCAGTTTGATGGTAAGGCATCAATTCAAGAATTCATGGGTTCTCATAAACCATCAAACTTTAGATCTAATGCAAATTAGATGAATTTAGGGGGAGACTGATGATGACATTTAACGATTTTCTCGAGACAAGTGAGTCGAAATTTCGTGAACGACTTTTTTCCCGTATTCTTAAATTAACTAGAAAATATTTTCTTGCAGCAAGTAAATCTTCTTTGTCGAAAATATCTTTTTTTTTCTCTCTTAGTTTACATTGAAACTAACGACTGCAGTGCGGATATAGCGGCTTAAAACAGGCAATAATTGCTCAACTTATTTGAATTCTGTATCTCAATATGAATATTGAGTACCGAATTATGTTAAATGTTTACACAAAGGAATAAATGCATGCCCATTTGCAAGGCAGATGTAACGGAATTACCAAAGGGCTTCCGTTAACAAATAGAAAAAGTATTAAAATTGGTTGGTCTGTGGAGATGCTTGCGTGGCTATCGTCGACGCCGATGATCAGTTTACATCTCTTTTTGAATTTATTTATCATTCGGATACCTGACATGATGTTTAAACCTTCAAAGGAATTTCGTGATGCTCTGGAATACACACCGGAAAATATTATCGTGAAAAACCATATTTGGAAACAGTTAAAGTTTTTAAAATCACAATTGACGTTTTTGAAATTGTCATTTACGCTTGCCACTTTCTAGAGAATTTAACTTCCCTCGGAGATGACGTTTTGACCGTAAGTCTTAAGTTTTTTGCGGGTAATTTTTAATGAATATTTCTGTGCGTGCTCAGAGATTAACAGAAAAATAAATACATCGTGGGAGGGAATGAATTTTTAATACAAGAAAACTGACCCAGATTTGAGTCCACAACTCATGAGAATTGATTAATAAAAATACCTGGGGGTCTCTCCGATGATAATGGGCTGAGGAATTTCCAGAGAATTCCGGAATGCGAGAGACCCAGCGTAAAAGCCTTACCTCCCTTCCTCCAGCCTGTCCCCCGTAGTGAGACGCGCAACGTGCTCAGCATTTGAGGATTACACGGCAGGAGAGGCATCGTTAACGGATGAGTCGACTCTTCCATTGGTGCTTATGTGCATGTCGATTTTACCTCACTACACAGCTCAGCACATACACGGAATTATTGCCCAGGAGAACAATAAATTCTATGGGGGGAAAAATGCCCATTGTTTCAAACTTAGGGAAGCTCAGTTGAGTTTATGAGCGAATTGAAGATACCACTGTACCACCTGGAATTACAAAATCGCAGGAATTATTATCAATGCATCATTCATCCTAACAATTATATGAGGATATAAAGTTTCTAGCAAACTGAGTTTGATTATCGCAATCATAGTAATAACGAAATTGTATTAGAAATACGATCTCGTGTAACTGCGAGAGTTAATAGGGTTCCATGATTTTTTATCCATGGACTAACTTTCCGCGTCAAAATTTCGGCGACAACATATCCGGGGGTCCAAAAAACGCAGAAAATTTCTCCAGCAATAAAAACCGCAACATTCATAATTGCCGTAGTACGATTCGGTGCTCCACATTTTTAGAACAGTTGGGAATTTATGTACGGGATATGCGTTCTACATTTTTTTAATAGGACAATGGGATTAATGGGTGGAAAGGATTTTGGATAGGTGAAAATTTCTTCTCAGTATATTTACGTCACAAATAACTGAAGAAAAAATTCAGATATTTTCAGACCGGGAAACGAACCCGGAATCGAACCCGGGTGCCCTCCCCATCTGAGCTATCCGAACATATACTGATTTCCATTTCAATCATCTGTCAATATTGAGCCACACCATCCATCTAACGGCAACCATTTTACAACAGTTGGGAATTAGTTAGGAGGAATGCGTTCCACATTTGTAAGGTAGGACAGTAGGATTAATGGGTGGAAATGATGTTGAATAGGTGGGAATTTCTTCTCAATATATTTACGTCACAAATAACTGAAGAACAAATTCAGATATTTTCAGGCCGGGAATCAAACCCGGAATCAAACCCGGGTGCCCTTCCCATCTGAGTTATCCGAACATATACTGATTTCCATTTCAATCATCTGTCAATATTGAGCCACACCGTCCATCTAACGGCAACCATTTTACAACAGTTGGGAATTAGTTAGGAGGAATGCGTTCCACATTTGTAAGGTAGGACAGTAGGATTAATAAATGGAAATGATTTTGAATAGGTGGGAATTTCTTCTCAATATATTTACGTCACAAATAACTGAAGAAAAAATGAAGATATTTTCAGACCGGGAATCGAACCCGGGACCTTCCGATTAC
>JAPYZM010002753.1:0-13201 GCA_030522845.1 Psyttalia concolor
TATCTCAAAAACTATTGATCCTATCGCCACGCGGTTTGCGCCATTCGAAAGCTGAGCTCATTTCCCATCGATATAGTGTATTTTGAAGTTTCTAAAATGTTTTTTGTATCCCTTTTTTGGTCAGTTTATGAATTTTAGAAAAACCGAAAAAACGCTCCAAAAAATCAGTCTAAAAATTTGAAAATAACCTAGATCGATAGGAAATGAGCTCAGCTTTCGAATGCCGCAAAACCCGTGGCGATAGGATCAATAGTTTTTGCGATATCGCCAAAAGAGTGTCAACTTTGGTCAAAATCAGAAAAATGGAAAGGGTCCCCCCTTTGATTTTTTGAGATTTCCGAATTTTGGGCCAGCCAGCAGACTGGCTGGCCAGCTGGCCGATCCAGAAAGCCTGAATCTTGTTTTGTTTTTTTGACGAAAAATGAGCCCTGGGTGGCTTTTTTTGGGAGTTTTTGGCCGTTTTTGGTCCGTTTTGAGCCTTCTTTCAGTTTTTTTTCGATTTTACAGCACAGATCTTTGAACAACTCTGGGAGTGACCCAGAGTTGACTGTAACTCTGGAAGTGACACAGAGTCACAATCCTATCAAGGTAAAATCGTAAAATCTTGAAAAAAAACTTTTTTGAAATTTGCTTTTATTCTCGCCTATAGGAGTCTGCTGACTTTCGAAATAATTTACATTCGATACCATCTCCCACCTGTTGAAAACTATGTCATCGCTCCATTTGGTGAACAATTGCATTGTTTATACCTTTCCATACCAGCTAACGCTAGCCGAACCCCCAAGTCTCAATTTCAGTTTCAATAAATCCAGATAAGCAATTCATTTCTCAAATAATGTTGGGAAAAATGTTGAAAATACTTCCGAGGGCGTTTAAGATAGATATAATAACAAGCATAATTAATCAGTAATCAATATCCCAACTTTAAACTACAAATACTTGAAAATTAAAAATGCCATATCGAATGCAATGCCTTCAGACACATGTAGACTAGTTTGACAAGACAAACAATAAATGATTGTTAAGTGTTACGTGATATTATAAAACTTTTGTACTAAAAAAAAATGGCGTTAATATTGGAATAAAATCACTCACCCATTTTTCCTTCATCACCAGCAGTTATTACCGAGCCGTGGGGAAAAAAAACCTGAAACATGAAGAATATCTTCAAAAATATTCTACATCTCTGAAAAAACAACTGACAAAATGGATTCGGCAATTTCCCAAAAGCAAAAGGTGAAAATATATAGAATTTACCAGTAATTTCACCAACTACAACATTCAGATCATCCCCCGACTCTCAGGTACGATGTCGTTCCTCAAATATTCGGTCATCCTGTCACTAAACTCATTATCACTTGTCTGTGCTTGATTTACCGCCAGTTACTTAACGATTTTCGGACAATTTAATTATTTCACACCGCCCCAGGTGATGGTCACCAACCGATAGCCCGCCAAAACGTCATTTGTCTCGGCAGAAAACCAGCCTCAGCGCCGGCACAACAATGTCTGCGCAGTCTCCGTTCCCTCTTTGGCCCACCCCGCTCTTCCCCCGCTTATCTGGTGATATCTAGGGAGAACGACAGAGCGAATTCCCTACGCCCTCTCGCGGCCCTTTTCAAACGACAAATTAACGAGTGGTAGAAGCGGTTTCAACTGAACAAACACTTCATTTTTCACTAATTTTAGTTGAAGACTCGATAATTTCCGATCAAGTAAGTTCAAGTAAGTTATTGAATCTTAATAAATAAATGAAAACCATCTCGAGTTGGAGAAATCCTATGAAATAATTCGATTGTGACATCTAACGTTGGATCTAACCTAGAATTAATTTGATCGCAGGCATGATATTTTATTCCAAATCTAATTTTCCTCGAATTTTTAATGAATTTTACTTAAATAATCCACTGCAAACACGTTCGCTGTCACTTGACAAATAAAATCTGGGGCTTGAACAAATTACTTGACACCGAAAATTAAAATCTGACGTCTGTCGTCGGATCTAACCTAGAATTTTGTTGATCACGACCACATGCGCGTGTTCATTGACTACACGTGGAAATTATTGCAAAATAATTGTTTGAAAGTAAGGAATAAATGATCGGATGTAATTCCAGCTTTCGCAAACTTTCTTTCTGAATGTTTTTATGTGATTTTCAAGTAGGTAATGGAATAATTAATTTCATGTCTAAAAAATTAATAGGCATGACGAGAGGAATCACTCGTATATATTATTATCAATGACTAATAAGGTCGTCCTCTAGGTCAATTGACATAAGTCTTGGAATCTTTAACGATTTCTTCCGGAGGAACAACGAATGGGTAGAATTAATATTTCGCAAGTGACGAAGAATATTGTTAATTTCTTAGAAATAAAGACAACGATTGAGCTGTCAGGCTGATTTTAGAGGAAGTGGAGGACAAAGGAAAAATCTAACCCACCTTATCAATAATTACATAAGTTATCATTTTATTCTACGTCACTGCGACTGAATATAATGAGATTGGACAGGGTGATTCATTCCAGTTCTAAATAATTAATACACATAACGAGAACAATTCCTCTTGTTTATATCTAAAACTACCAGCGAGGGTTTTATATTTTGTCAATATTTTGAAATACTTGGCTGTTTATTATTTTCTCTGTTAGCAAATAAAGGCGAGAGGTGGAAATAATACTCATGAGTTCATTAAAAAATACGTATAACTCAGAAAACTCATTCAAGAAATATGAATTTTATTTTTTTAGTAAAAATATCTATCCTAGGCCAGACAAACATGAAGGAATTATGAATTCAATTCACCTCTCTTGGCTACATCAATGCCAAAACAATCCGAGATTGTAGCCCGTGTCATACGTGTCATAAAAAATTCCACCAAATCATATCAAATTCCCTCTTTCTTGCGTTTTATTCTATACAAGTCTATTGTCAGGTTATTTTTATCAAATGTTTCCATTGCCATGAAAGGCTTCAGGCACGAGTGTCTTTCCGTCTTTTTTGCGAGCGTTTTTGTTAAGATTTTTTTTTTCGAGGAAATTTTTACAACGGGGATTTTTTCCGGGGGAACTATTCAAAGAACCGTGTGTAAGAATTAACGGAACTAGATGAATCATTTAATTTCACAGGGAGTCCGACTAATTCCATCATCTTATGAACAATTCCGCTGGAAACCTCGCGATTCTTCTAACGTTTATTAGTCACAAATAAAGGAGAGTCAAATTGACTTTTTACAATGGATAAAAATTAACTACAAGTATTTGTAAAAAGTTCACTCTTGATAGAATAAAAATCTATCCTATTTGCTCCTGAATTGAATGATTTATTACTTCAATTCAGCTCGTTCCCTCTCACCATTCTCATTACGAATATTCAGAGATTGCAGCACTTGTGGTACGTGACAAAACGTTTTTTGCCTGAACATATCAAATTTCCCTTCCTTTTCTCTTGTTTCCGATTATTTATGAAGTCTTCATACTGTCACGTTTTTTGAAATTATGTTTTCCTTAATTGTGTCGATGGGAAATGCTCTTGAAGTGCCACTGCTCTATCCTATCTTGAATAAACTAACAGTGAAATAATTTTCAGAATGTCAGGTCGCGAGGGTGGAAAGAAGAAGCCCCTGAAGGCCCCAAAGAAGGAATCAAAAGATCTTGACGAAGATGATCTGGCGTTCAAACAAAAACAGAAGGAGCAGCAGAAGGCCATGGCAGAGGCAGCCAAGAAGGCAGGCCAAAAGGGTCCTCTCGTCACCGGTGGAATCAAGAAATCCGGGAAGAAATAACAATTTTCTCCCTCAATGATCTCTCAATTCTTAAACAAAAACTTTTTAAAAAATATCTCTAAGCTCCTGCACTCACTGTAACTCTCAGATCTACACTTGATAATAATTCCACACAAGTGTTCATTTGTAAATAAATAATCAATTGAACGACCCTACGTTATTCAATTAATTGCCATTCCGCTAATTATAAATTCGGCCAATGACTACGTATAAATAATTAATAGTGAATATTTCAACTTGACATGAATAATTTAAACATGAGTCTCATCTCTCGCTTCTTATTTACTTGATTTTTTATTTAATGTTAATGGATGACAATTAAATTTAATTAAAAGCCTTAGAAAAATACTATAACTTAAAATAAGTCATTTAGTTTTATAAAATCGTAAAATAATTCTCTGCTTATTTTGAGTTTACTAATTCAACTAATTATCTAACAGTCAAAAAGTTGAAAAAAATCCTGACAATTACTCCCTGAAATCTCTGATATTTCCAAGAATTATGAAAAATTTAACATTTTCAATCAATTGTGACTTTGCCTCCATTACAGTCTTTACTAAAAACAAATTCAGTCAATATTTAGGCAAATGTAAATCGCAAAATAATTTGCAATTCGCTCTATTCCCAAAATTCTAAAACCGTCATTAAAAATGTTTTTATTAACTGACCCGATAAAGTAAAACAAAATATCTGTCATTTAACAAAATCCTTCAAATAATAAATCAACACAAACAATAAATACCCCCACACCTATTCCTCCCCAAATAGATAATCAATCGCTACCTCCAAATAGCCCTCCCCTCTCCAAACAATGGCATTTTCACAAACCAAATTGATATGTAATTCATGTGGACAACGTGAGCCAATGGCAACAGCCAGTCGCGAAATAGAGCACAGCTGATTGCCGTATGATCGATGTTGCTCCCAACCTCCGTGCCAAAATCCCCAGATTTTCCAGACCTCTCCAGATTAAAAAAAAATCCTGCATCCCTCTGAAGCCAATCAATCCCCCTTCAGGCAGCCCTCCAGCCCCTAAAATTCGACAATTCAATGTCTTGATATCATTTTAATCCTCCAAATATCCAGAACACTCCTCCGACCGCCGAGAAAATATCCCCTCCTAGGGACATTTTTCCCCCAGCAGATGGCAGAACTCCTCTTGCGAGAGCTGTCACAGCGGCTGGGTCAGTTGGCAACAGACCTTCATTAGTATCGCAACGAAGGAGTGTTTCGTAGGTCGTGCTTTGTCCTCACTCACTCAACTCTTCATTGGGCGCACGAAGCATGAACACTCACCATTTGTGGTAAATTCTCGGAAGATAAATAGTATCCAGTGCTGTTAAAGAGCTCCATCAAACCTCACGAGTAAATAATCGTGTACTGACATACGGGGGATTTAATCGTGGGGCCATGGAGCCAACGGGAATTATTTGACCCAAGAGAATCGACTCCGGGCTCGGTGGATCGTGCTTCTCTCGTCTGGTATTATTGAATCGGTGAGTTTATTATTTATATCCTCGACCTTCGCGACTCATTGTGTCCCTCAAAAATCAGTTCCTCATTGGGGAATTGGAGCTCTCGAATTAGTGTTGGTGCCAGGCGAATAGAGTAAGGGGGGGGAAAAAAAAGGGAATCCGACGTGAAAGTGCAGGAACTCGATACGGGACACCATATTGCCAATCTTATTTTGCAATGGAAAATTGCGGAGTTTTTTCTCGGGAGTCATTTGCGCGATTGTCTTGGGTTATTCGCGAGGCAGTGCCACAATGAGCTGGGGAGGGAGACGGGCTTTTGGCGATGGAGCTCGATGGACTCGAGGTAGAACTCAAGGACGGGACCCTCTTGAGACATAACTCTCGATAGTATTGTACATATGGGTACGTCTTGCCCCCCACTTCCCTTTGTGATGGGCACTCGTGAAATTCGCGTGAGCTTGGGTAATATTGTACGGGGATTGCCAGAAATTATATCGGTCGCAACGATCTCTCATGTGCGCACACTCCCTTTGGAGTTTTAGAAATATTTTTGGGAGCAGCGTTGATGAAAGGATAAATGGACAATTTTCTTTTTTCTTTGTTCTTTCCTGAGGGAAAACTGGACTTTACCCCTTCTTTGGCTGAGATCTTCAGGATGCCTATAGCAAACTCATTCGTTACCTTAATTAATCAATCATCAATTATTTAAGGAATTACTTATCATTTGTCGGATTTTATTGAATAAAAATGGACCACAATTTATTTTCATTAAAAACATATTAATCTCGAGATTTTTCGGCTCATGACTTGGAATAGATGAAAATCCATTTTCATTTGAAAAATGCATCAGAAAAAGTAATTGAATCAGCAGATTTTTTCTACTTGTTATACATTAAAAATGGTCCCTACATAATTTGTTGCTAATTTTTTTTTCCAGAAAAGTATTAATAACCTAAATGCTTGGTGTTCCTAAAAAAGTCATAAAAACAAATTATTCATCTCCTTCAGTAACTTCGACATTTGACCCTATTTTGTTATTTACTACAGTATTTATTGAATAAAAATGGGTATCTAATGAGAATAATTGTCGCAACGATCGGTTCAGTGCGCACACGCCCTGTGGAGTTTTAGAAATATTATATTTTTTTTGTGATTACAATCGAGAGGAAAAATTGCCTTCGTCTGCAAAAACTCTGGGGATAATAACTTTAATAACATTACGTGATTTTTCTCTTATTTGATTGTTCAAAAGAACTTGAGTAAAATGAATAGCCTTCTCAACTCAATAACTTTTTATCCAGCTCTACTTGTAACTTTCTATTTACTCGTTTATTATTTCCTTGAAAAACCCTGGAGATCGGGACATTTATTTGATACAAGAACTCCTCAATCTCTGTGTTCATTTTGTAGAAAATCCCTGGGGTTCAAGACTTGTCCCTGATTATTTTCCAATAAGGATGTTTAACCATCGTTGATAAATGTTTCGTAAATATGACTTTTTTCCTGATAGAGGAAAATTCGGGAATTGGCTACCCACACCAAAACATCTGAAATAACATTCCTGGATGCTGACCGAAAATTAATCGACAAAAAAATATAAACACCCAAATTCTCACCGAATCCATCTTCAAATAAATAATATAATAATTGATATATTGACAATTACGGAATTAGCTAGAATGTTACGCATGAAAAATTTAAAAAGTACAATTTTTAACCAAAAAATTGAACATAAAAATAAGGTGGGGTATAGTTTCATCTCAGAGAGCTTAATCTAGAGTAAATCCCGACGAATGCGAATATCATATTCATTACTAACATTCACTAAAAAAAAATGCTGGGGGAAATTGCACAAAAAGCAGTGGGTCCATAATTTTGAAAAATTCCTCGGGACATTTATCGTTTTGGATTTGTCAGGGGAGCGACAGAAAAAAATGAGAATTGTTACACGTGACCTGACCTACATTTATGGGAGAATCAACGGGCATTCAATGCAACACAGTTTCGTACTTGAAACACGCCTCAGACACATGTCGACATATGTCTCATGAAAGATTATTTTTCCTTCATATTTCCCCCATTGTCTGATCACTCATGATTGATAATCCGATGGGTGAAGGATCAAGTGTGCACGAGAGTTTGAGATTTTTTTTCTGTGTAATCGACAAGACCTATGTCAATGGTCGCTCTTATCACACGAAACACTTCTTATCTTTGTTTTTTTTTTCACGTACCGAATGTATTTGTTTTGCGATTTGTAAACACTCCCCTCTTCGGTAATTGCGATAACGGGGCATCTCCGTTGGGCGAATTAGTACTTCAATCTGGGAAATAAGAATCGAGAAGACTGAATGATCTATTGGATTGTGTAACACGCGATATCAATTGCTGTATGTACTCAAGATTGAAAGCTCAGTACACGTGTATTCAAATGTGACGACATTTCCGGGTAGTCTGCGGCGATGAAATATAAATAAGCAGTACCCGAGATTAGTTGACCGAAGACATGCGTTAGAGCGTGGTTAATTATTGTTGTATCAATTGTTAGTTGTTTCTTTCATCTTAAGATCATCTCCCATGTTCACAAAACAACAATTAGATTCTGAGATTTACACTCATCAATTTATTTCAATTTTCATTAAATTTTTGAATGCCTCAAATTGAAATATCTAAAACTCAATTGAACATTATCGAACATTTTAATTTATCTATTAGTCTCGAATTGTGACATCTCTGAATCTCGAGTTCAAACGTTCGAAAGTTTCAATTGTAGACTTCGAATTTTAAATTTAAACCTTGAAAATTGTTATCGAAAACCTCGAGCCTCAAGGCAACAATTTCCGGGTCTTTGTTTTCATCCTGAAAATTATTTAGAACGTCAACATCTCCATTTAATTAATCTTACAATGCCTCGAGTTGATACTTTCAAAAAATTCAATTTAGGATCTTTGAACAACTATTTTTTTAAAACTTTTTTTTTTTCACTTTCTCGACATTTTCAGTTATTTACGAGCAAAATGAGAGAGTCACGAAATCCATCGATTACAAAGTATCCATTAGGATGCAAAAAATCAGAAATATCGTGTATCACGTTTCGAAACGATGGAACAGCCGTGGGCCATTGCCTTGAACGCTAATTCCACTGTCCGCTGCCCCTTCGTACAGTCGGATTTGTCCTTTTGACTCGAGTCCAAAGAGCTTCTGGCGTTTATCAGCGAATAAGTGAAACGTAGTAGAATAGAATAAGCTGATTTTCCATATCTCGGTGAATATTTCATTATCTTGATAACCTTTGGCAGCGGGGGAAATGTGAAAGGATATATTTTCCATGGGAAATTCGAGATCCTGAGACACTTCAGTATAAAATCACTTCTCACTGAGATAATTGCGTAATTAGGAGAACTGAAAATTTGAATGCATTCCAATGACACCTTGAAATGAATAAATTCTTTCTTTTCCTGTTTAATCAGGGAATCAAACGGTGACGATCGGTTTTAGGAGAAATACGAATGAATATTATTTATGGAAAATTTTTCTAGTTACGAAAAATATTTTTTAGTTTTTCCTTCTGCAGTTGTTCGTTATCGACATAATTAAACAATTAGAGGGATTCAATTTTGGAGGAAATGTAATACCTATTTTTCCAAGGAATGCCACCATTCTCACGATTTTCCCCACATTTTCTCCACAAATTACTTATTAACGACAATGTAATTACATGACAAGAAAAAATATACTTCTGTCGAAATGAGGCATATTGCCAGGCTATAAAGATTTCAAAAAAAATTCCATGATGAGTAACTCAAGAGGATTATTTTATGAGCCATTTTTTTAGACTTTCATCGGCTGTAAAAATTATATTATTTTCTCCAGAAATCATTCGTTATTGACTTGATTGCGCAATTACAAAATATCCGACTAACTCCTCATGGGAGTGAAAATTCCATCTTCTTAAATGTCAAATTGTTTTTATACTGAGGGACTCCAAGGAAAAATTCCAATTGATTTCTTCTCTTGAAAATTTGATTAAGTACAAACAAGGGCTTTTGACATTTTCTGTTGAAATTGCTCATTATCGAGATGAAGGCACATTTACAAAATATCAAACTGGCTGGCTCGCGAAATGTCAAATAATGTTCACACAGAAATATTCTAGGGTTAAACATCAACCAATTTTGTCCACTAATTTTCTTATTTAGTAAAAGGTCTTCTAACATTTTTTCCTGAAATCAATCTTTCCCATGAGACTTGTACGTTAGAAATTAAATTACATGCATAAAACCGTTCTTAACATTTTTTGGTAAACTCTCCCATTATTAAAATTACGTCACAATTGCAAAATTTCAAACTGACGTTTAATACAAGAGACACATAATACAAGAGAACAAGCCTATTTTCCTAAATATTAAATTATCTCTTTAGAAAATTGTTGTAAAAGAAAATTGTGAAAGAGTTTCTTTCATTAGAATTTTTCTCTCTTATTAAAATCTTCTAGCGTTCTTCACCTGATATAAATTCTTAAAAAAAAAATTTCTCTACCCTATAATTTTAATAAAAAAATGTCAAAAAATTCCAATTGCAAAATTATGAAATTCTCCTCGACTGCAGTACACGAATTGGATAAAAACATAAAATCCTGAAACGTAAAAGCCCCCTCAGCTTTCCAATAAATTAATAAATATTGCAGTAACAAATAATTGCAGAAAAATATATCAAGAAATATTTTTAATTAAAATTTCATCAGTTCCATAGAATACCTCTCAACACCTCAAAATCCTTGTCATCCAGGAAAATGCCAATTGCAAAAATCTAGAATCCGACCTCCCCGCATTGAAATGAACCAATAGATATAAAGACGAAACTAAAAATTGAAAAACCTCCTCTCATTCCCGTAAATTCTCAGAACTTCAGGCTCGCCAAATGGTGCATAGAGTTTGTGGTTTAACTCCGATTATGCACTTGGATGTCAGTGTAGTGGGACACGCAGCACTTGCATAATATGCAGGTTAACCTAGATCGAACAAGCTCTAGAACTAGGCTTCTCTCTACCTTTCTCCCTTTGCCACCTCCCCCTTTCCTAATCGCCGCATTAAAAGAGAAAGACGAGGCAGGAAAACCTGTGCAGTAAGAAAAAAAAACGAGGCCAATTCCTCTCCATTCAATTTCATTAAAAAAATAACAATTAATGCACATTCATCGACAGTCAACATAACTTCCTGCAGTTTCCATTCTCCATTCGTTACGTAAATAACGACAAAAAAAAAACACGTTGAACCACGGCCACTGCCGCTGTTCACTATTTAATTCTATGAGTCTCTGAATAATGGAAATGAAACCGCAGTGAAAGCCAGAGGGAAAGAGAGAGGAGGTACGGAAAATTCTCAAGTGAAACCCAGCATTTTGCCACAGTGAAAGGACACGTGCTTAAGTAACACGTGTCGAACCCCATGAAACGAGTGCATATCTCCCGAAATTAATCAATTCCACCTATTCAAAGATATTCTTCGAAAGCAAGTGTTAATTGATATTGTTGTTGTTGCACATTTGCTACAATGATTTTTACTAAGAAACAACAATTCAACGCTTTCTTGAAGTTTAACAATTTATGCCATCATTAGACTATCACCAACATTTATAATTTGTAGTTAAATTTCAATGATTTTTTTTCCTCCATCGACCTCTGTTAATTTATTTTTTCAATAATTAATTATTAAACAGGAACAGCCATTAAATCTCAGCAAATAACGCCTGAATGTCAGTACATATATTTTGTAGGAAAAGAAACCTTGAATCAAGTAATAATTATTTTTTTATATTCGATTAAAGTGGATTATACCAACATGTGATATATATTTTATACTCGATTGGAGAATGGTTATTACAACTGGAGGATAATTTTTCTGTACCCGGATCAGTTGTCCCAGTTTCATCTCAAGTGACAATTTTTCCTCACGTCCAGAAATTTGAAAATTTAATTTTAAAAAATTAATTGGCCACAGGTACAATTACAATTACAATTTATACTTCTAGCACAAAATATATTTCAGTCAAGTATTTTTTTCCTGCTAAGCATTACTTCATATTCAAATGTTATATGAAAATTCCCAATTCCCGGTGGATAATTACTCCAAAAATGTTCAACAGGACAAAAGGAAGAAAAAAAAAAATTGTGCAGTAATCCACCACGTGTCCCTCTAACTGTGTCGATGGAAATCCACAAATAGCCTTTCTCGTCTAAATGTACAAACCGAGAGATATGCCTGACAGAGACACGCGTGGATATGCGGCACGTGTGGTAGAGGGAGAGCTCCGCCAATGAAGTTGGCTGAATAAAGGATGGAAAAATAACAAAATAAAGCGTGCGCCTGCGCGACGCACCAAATCAGCTGTTGACGGCCATCTTGCAGGGCTCGTCCCAGCTGTGCAGGCTCGGCCGCTCAGCTGACCTCGTCGTCAGCCCCTCCATTATCCCCCCTTCCCATTTCTACCAGTCAAATCAAATGTACAAAATCCATGAGAGCCAGAGGGTTCGTCTCGTTCTTATTATTCCGTTCTCTTTCTTATATTTCTTTTTCCAAAAATTCTCGTTGCCATTCCCTCAGGCAATGAGAACAGTTACGGTCTCTCGTTTGTGCTTAATCTTGACAAAAATGTAAAAATAAGGAGAAAAAAGATATCCGTTACGAGAATAATCAAGAGCCTTTTGACTCGTTAAAGAAATGAAGATAGGTCTCGCTTCGGGGGACCGATCGATAAGCCTTGACACGATAATTCAAGCGTTTTGTGAACATTTATGTACTTGGACTCTTCTAATTCACATTTCGCTGGGTTTGACGCAGAACGGCACATGGAGAACGAGAACAAAGAGAATAAAACGTCCTTGCGCATAGGAGAATCGTCGGTGCACGTGCGTAACGTGCGCCCGAGTTGCGCAATGAGATATGTGTATTGAACAGAGAGATTTTACGGTGGATATGATGAGCCAATGAGGTGGGGTATTACCTTGTTAATAATTTTAGATCTTGGTTTAGTGGGATAAGCGAGGTGAATTAATTGTATCGTAGATGGTGACGCATATCTCGCGGTGGATTCTCGTCATGGGTCACTTCATATTGAATCTCGGGTTCGGTTTATGGGCAACTGGAGTGACAGATAATATTGGTAATAATATTCGGGATGTTGTGACGGAGAGATTGTATCCGGTTTTTTTCATGGCTCTGGGGAAGGGCTATTCAAGTCATTTGAGTGTTCAGTGAGAAGTCATGTATCAGGAGTTACAGTAGCACATAATAAAAACAAAAAGTTATCATTGGTAATTTATTAGATAAATTGTTATTTTGTGGAGAACAAGAATAGTATATTTCGTAACAAGTGAAAAAAAATGGTTTTTAGCGAGTGGGAGGTTTATATCACGAGCCGAAGGCGAGTGATATAATCCCAGGAGGCAAAAACCACTTTTTTCACAAGTTACGAACAATATTTTTCATCTCAATGTGTCAAAAAAGCATTTTTTAGTCACTCGACGCGAAGCGGAGAGGGACTGAAAAGTCTCTTTTCCGACACAGCGTGATGAAATAGTATATTTCGTAACAAGTGAAAAAAAATGGTTTTTGGCGAGTGATATAATCCCACGAGTCAAAAACCACGTTTTTCACGTGTTACGAACAATATCACGAGTCAAAAACCACGTTTTTCACGTGTTACGAACAATATTTTTCATCTCAATGTGTCGAAAAAGTGCTTTTTCTCCCCGGCGGGAGCAAAGTCCACACTTCCCTCCCGCTGCGCGGGAAGGAATTGTGACTTTACTCCTACACCGGGGAGAAAAATCATGTTCTCACCATGGAAAGTAAAATAAAGAAGCCTTACTCACGTGCTTACCACCCTCGCCTTCGGCTCGGGCGGTAATTCTGCACGTGAGCAAGCCTCCTTTATTTTACCTC
>JAPYZM010002754.1:0-12926 GCA_030522845.1 Psyttalia concolor
TCCAGATCTGGCGACAGCGAATATGACGGCCTGCCAATCACGTCCTGACACGTGGCTTAGCCCAAAGCCACGCCTCAGGGTGTGATCCTTTTTGGCGTGCTCACCGTCACTCGGCCTCTCGCCGACCTCTGGTGGTCTAATCATCTTTCGTCAACTTTCCCGTTGACGGCAGATGTCCCTACTTCGCCGTTTTCTCGGCGTGCACCTTTCTATCGGGCGCCGACGCTCGTATTCGGTATCGCAGGGTACACGGTTATCCGTAACGAGGGAAATGACGTTACAATGTACAATGACATCACGTGACACACATGCGGTAGTCCCCACTCTCTCCTTCCAGACCGTGTAATTGGCAAAACTTTTGAAAATAACATAATATCAAGATACGCGAAAGCGTATGGATGTTTTAACGGTGTGACGTCCCAGGCCGGTGCTGTCGCTTATGATATACATGACACCACTACTCCCCGAATGGGTTTTATTTTTGTTCCCATAACACGAGAATTTTCGTCGGAACCCGTCCCTAGTTACATTATATAGGTTGACTATGAGCTTTATGAAGATATTTTTACTTTCTCGATTAAATCAGTAAATAAAAATATCCTCCCATAGTAACCATCATAATGCAATATTTCCACGATTTTATTTGCTCAGCGTTAGTATTTCGTTATTCATAGTTGACAACGAAAAGAACATCTGTTTCTCTCTCTTTTCTGTATCGTTCTTCTTTTTTTTTTGTCCAGAGCCTATAGGGGAGATATCCACGCTTATTGATAGACTTCGACATGAAAATTCTGTAGCATTGGCGCTTGAACTAATTCAGTGCCCTCTTGGGGTATGGCAGGGCCCATATAAGAGTATTGGTAACAGCGCAAAGCGTAGCCCAGATTACCGCCACATAATGGGAATTTAATTAGTTTTTTCATTCGGCTCGTTTGAAGGTTCATTGCAGGTCATTGTAAGTCCATTTATTCCAATTGAAGGTAATTAAATGGTTATTTTGATCCACCATGAAAAAAAAAGGGGGTGCTAACTGCTGATAAAAATGTTTCTAAGTGAAAAAAAAATAATCATTGTCAATTGGAATAAATGAACCTACAATAATCTAGAATAGACCTTCAAATGAGCTGAAAAAATGAATTAATTTTTCATTATATGGTGATAACTATGGGGGCGTACAGCGTAGAGTGCGGGAAAGAGCGTACGTCATTTGGGAAATTGTAGGAACGACCATTCATAATTCTGGGACTGATAGTTGATTAGTAATAATCAAAGAACCATCAGACCGTGTACTTGGAAAAAGTTCATTAAAATAATAAAAATTTTATTCTATTCGATGCTGTAGAATTTGGAGATAACAAAGCAATAGTTTTCTCGTTTTGGGACGCTACTATTAGATCAATAATAATTGATAAATGAAAATTGAGGATTCAGTATGTACAATGACGTCACGTGACACATATCCAACAATCGCCACCCTCCCAGACTATATAATTGGTAAAATTCCTAAAAATACCAAAATTCTTACTCTGATCAATACTAAATAATTGAGGAATAAGAACATCATAGGTTTTTTAATATTTGAAAAAGTCCGAGACATTGATAATCAATGGATAAAATATTTCCCCTATACCCATTTTGCCCCGCTCCCGAGATTAAAAATAAACTATCTCTCAACTCAGAATACTTTTCAGAATTCAGAGTAAGCTTACTAACCCATTTTGTTCCATTTTACGATATAATTTTGCAAAAGATTTTTAGGCTTTGCAAAAATGAATGAAATCCTATAAGAAAATCACAAAAAAGCTTCTGTGAAAAAATTGGGCCAAGTTGACGGTTTATGTCCTGATCATAATTTTAAAAAATACATCATCACTTTTATTAAAAAAAAAATACGTGAAATCAAAAGAACGCCGAGCCCTTTGTTCATTAATAGCATTGGTCTACTGAAAACCAAAAACCTGGCATTTTTTGAAACAATGCGCCAAGTGAATTTTCCTCACATGGGTTTATAATATACCGTTTGCATTTAGAATTTGAAAAAAAATTGGGAAATGGAGGAAAAAACAACAAGTTTGACGTGCGAAGAAAAAAAAGACATTAGTAGCTGCAGCATCAACGTACTTAGCGCGGTTTTCTTCGTATAATTCTAAAAGTATGTATATTAATTACTCGATTTGTCTTCACCCTATGAACCGCGGCAAGTACGTTGATGCTGCAGCTACTGATGTCTTTTTTTCCTTCGCATTTCCACCTTATTTTTTTTTCCTCCATTTCCAATTTTTTTCAAATTCTCAATGCAAACGGTATATTGTAACCCCACGTGAGGAAAATTGACTTGGCGCACTGTTTAAAGAACACCAGTTTTTTGTTTTTCAGTAGACCAATGCTATTAATGAACGAAGGGCTTGGCGTTCTTTTGATTTCACGTATTTTTTGCTGAATAAAATTGATGATATGATTTTCAAAATTATGATCAGGACATAAAAAAAAAAAATTTACCGCAATTTTTTCACGAAAGTTGTTTTGTGATTTTCTCATAGGATTCATTCTAATCAATGCTAAAGAATAAGAACATCATAGGTTTGTTAATATTTGAGAAAATCCAATGACATTGATAATAAATGGATAACGTATTTCATCTACAACCGTTTTGCCTCGCTCCGGGAATCGAAAATAAACTATGTCTCAACTCAGAATACTCTTCAGAATTCAACGTAAGCTTAGTAATCCATTTTGGTCCGGTTTACAAGATTAGTTTGCGAAAAATTTTGCTTTGCAGAAATGAGTGAAATTCTATAAAAAAAAATCACAAACACACTTTTATGAAACAATTGGACCAAGTTGACGTTGTATTTCCTCATTCTAATTTTTAAAAACATATCGTCAATTTAATTCATTAAAAAATACATGAAATCAAAAGTACGCTATGCCCTTCGTTCGTAAATAATATTGGTTTACTGAAAAACGAAAAAATTCGCTTTTTTTTGAACAATGCGCTAAGTCGATTTTCTTCACGTGGCTTCATAACACACTGTTTGCATTGAGAATTTATAAAAAATTGGGAAATGGAAGAAAGAACTCTAAGTCTGAAGAGTGAAGAAAGAAAGAAGAAGAAGAAAAGAATGAAAGAGACTCGTACCAGCAGCATAAATGTACTCGGCGCGGTTCATAGGGTGAAGACAAATAGATTGATTAATATATTGTATTATAAACCCACGTGAGAAAAATTGACTTGGCTCATTGTTTGAAAAAATACTTCTTTTCTGTTTTTCAGTCGAACAATATTATTTACGAACGAAGGGCATAGCGTACTTTTGAATTCACGCATTTGTATGTGAATGAAATTGACGACATATTTTACAAAATTAGGATCAGCAAATGCAACTTGGCCCAATTTTTAAAATTAGGGTCAGCAAATGCAACTTAGCCGGATTTTTTTTTAAAAAGTTCCCGCAATTTTTTCAACAAAAGACCGTATTCGTCTTGTCGCCTGACAGGTTGCAAAATTACCTGTTACGATTTTGTGTAGGAGTTCAATATTGGGGAAAAGACTCGAGGCTATATTTACTATTCATTCAAATTCCATCATTCGTTTCTAACAACCAATCTCAAATCCGTACCACATAATTGAGATTTTTGGTGTGAGAAGAATTCAGAACCGCCAGTGGGTTTGCTTAGAAAAGATAATTCTCTTTCTCTCTTTTTGCCATTTTCGAATTGTACAATCCCTTATAATAATTGATTTAATTATAAAAGAGAGCGAAGTCAAGAAAAATTTCTCTTCTCGTTTTATTAAACGATGTATCTCCTCGATTATCTATGACGTGGCAGATGTCTTTACACTTCAGAGGTAAGAATCCATGCTAAACACTAAATAATTATTTTCCTGCTCGGTGAGAAAAGTAATCGAATACCGAATAGACAATCAATTAATTTTTCATATCCAACAATCACAAAAAAAACTCAAATTAGAATAAAATGTTGATTATTCCCAAAAAAATGGTGGTTGTAATGAAACAAAATCTTTTGTAACAATAAAATCTCTAATTTTTGTGAAACAAAAAAAACGAATCAAATGAAATTGATAAATAATAAAAAATTGATGAAAAGAATACTTTTTCAACAATTTTTTATATTATTGTAACAATAATTAATAAAAAATCATCTAGAAAATCAAAAAAAAATCTTCGAAAATCATCAGGAGACGCTCCAGGGCCAACAGACGCAACAGGAGCAACAGCAGAGGCAGCAGCCATAGGAAGTATTGGCGCATCATGAGCTACGGCAATCACTGCAGCAATAGCAACAGTGACAAGAAATGTTGTTGCAGTTCATTTTCCAGCGCAGGCCACGCATTGCCGATGACCTGCTCGACTTACTGGAAGAGTTTCAGAAGTTCCAGAAAAGTGGTAAAATTCTCACACTCATTTTAATTACTTTTCTCCAGAATTAATGAGAGTAATAATAATAATTGGGCGTAGGGAAAGTGACGCCCTCATCGCCGGGCAGGATGGTGCTCCATTCTGCGCACAACAGCCATGTTAATTAGGGGTTGACTGCCCGTACCTAACTATACCTGGTTCCAATTTCGAATCGTGGCAGTGCCCTCACAACCGGTTCCTTTCGGATGGGGCCGTGGATCAGTTGGAACGGGCAGAAGATCTGCATCCAATGGTAACAACTTGGCAAGACTTAGGTGGTCGGAGGAGTTCAAGCAGGACCTCATGCAGTGTTGGGTATATAGTCACCCGGCGCAGTGAGGATATATGGCACGGATGCCGGACTTATGGTGTGCACTGCAACCTGAGTATATACACTTCACTGTACAACATCTTCGGGATCAGGCCAGCCGTTCCCGTCGTTAAGAATGTTGTCGTGTAGCCCTCGGCGTCAAATGTCGAGCGCATCACTATGCTGCTCACGCCGTACAATTCCACCCAGTGGAACAAGTTTTGGCGAAGTACAGTTCCCCCACATATGTCTACAGTATGCATGGATATACCCCGCACGAACGCAGAGCTGCGTCGATCGCGACAACCTCGCACACTCTTGTTCTTTTCATTTTCTTCCTTTCTCTTTCTCTGTCTCCCACTCCGGCCCACTCCATCTGTTTTCCTGACTTCTAGCCTGCATACAAGATCCTTGACGTGTGCCAATCCGTGCTTAATTATTCAGAATAAATCAATAAAAAATGTCAGAACGGTTGAGATATCACGATATATTCATAAATACTCGTACTCTCAACAAGAGGAAAAATGTCGTGGCTAATATGGCACGAGCAAGGACAGATAAAAGGGTAAAAATGAAGTAAAAAATCTTGTCATCAAAGCTGACCCTGATGAACAGAATGAAAGTGCAAATATTTGCTCTGGGAGGAGAATCGGTGATATTTCCTATCTTGGCATATATACTTCGAATGTAGTATCCATCATAACCTGAACATTTTAAGATATCCCGTGCCTGACGCACAACGCGCTGTTGCCTCATGTATTACGGCAGACTCCACCTCGCGAGTGACTCCGCCCATTTCAACGACAAATTCAGATTTGATTAAATAATAGCTCTGAAACGAGCAGTCAAATCCATTCCATTTTTTTGTAACGTGTATTAGCACTCCTTCTATAACATATTTTTTTTCGTAAAAAATTTTCGAGTGCTTGATTTTTGAAAAATTCCAGAAGGTGAAAATGCCTTTGAACCAATGGAAAACGGAATTTATTTCAAAAATTCATAACTTGAGTTATAGCTGCCAGATCGTCTTGAAATTTGGGTCACCCAAAGCTAATTTTTCAATCTACTCATTATAAAAATTTGAATAAAAACTGTCGAAAAATGAATCTGCAGGACAACAACCTTAAGGATACGATTGGCTCGTTGTTCCGCAGCGGCTGTCGGGTGGTCCCGTCTCTGAAATTTAGGTCAAAAGTGATGATCCTCAGCCAGAGCAGCCTACCCAGCATAGTAATGAGGTGTCCGCGAGAGCTCGAACGGATATGGTATAGAGGACACAAAAGGTCACGCGAAAATTTCGCATTCGCCCTGAAGATCTTGCGTTGGAGATGTTAGCTTGCTCGACATAAACTGGGCTGTATATGACATGGCGTATCGTCTGAAGCCACGAGCCCCTGCAAGGGCGTCCGTTGAACGAAAGACGAGACGGCGAATTTCAGAGCTCCCGGGAAAGATCGAAGAAGCTCGGAAGCAGGCGTCACAAATTCAGTGTGTGATAGATTATATCGTAAATGGACGAATTTTTAAGCCCCTAATTCGCAAAATATCTGCAAACTTACGATATCATCATCACACACTAAATAAAGCAGTCCTCCTTGTCATCAAGGAGAGATCTGTCGAGAGACAAATAGGAAAGCGGTTACGGTGAGTGGCGGACAATACGGACGTCCACTCTAATCCTAACCGCTGGTTCGCACCATCGGCACCTTCACCTGATAAGATGCCTTCAGTCGAGGGGGTTGAGCGATTTTGGGGGGGAATTTATGCTCAAATTCCTCGTCTCATGGCGGAGACTCCAATTCTTCAAGAGTTTCGCTCGTTTTGTGAGGAACATTGTCGGCAGCATGCGCAGTTTACCCGTCACTAGGTGGGAAGTTTAAGTGGCACTACCAGGCATGAAGAACCATGCCGCTCCGGGTCCAGATGGCATCAACGTCTTTTGGTGAAAGAGATTTACCTCGGTGCATGACCATTTGGCTCGGATATTTGCATCTTTCATCGATAGTAGCGTACTGCTTCCTGAGTGGCTGGTAGAGGGACGAACTGTGCTACTTCCGAAGCAGAGAGACTTGTCTGACCCGGCAAATTACCGGCCGATCACGTGCTTGAATACGGTTTATAAGCTCTTCACAGGAGTCTTGAATGAGCGTATTTTGTACGATATACAACCCGTGGGGGGGCAGATTTACAAGCAGCGGAGAGCGCAGCGGTCGCTGTCAGGATGCAAGGAGAGTTTACTTGTCGATCGTTGCGTGTTGCGCGTTCGATACAGTATCATCGACACCTGTCAGAGGCTTGGATCGACTATCGTAAGGCATTTGATAGCACGGGCCATGAGCTCATTTTCTTGCTATTAGAGTGCCTTGCGGTAGAAGGGAATATCGTGAGATGCATTAAAAATCTTGCACCACTTTGGAGGACGAGCTTGACCATAACATCTGGTGAGGGCAGGCTAACTTCAAGGTTGGTGCAATTCAGGGCAGGAGTTTTTCAATGTCATAACTTGAGTCCTCTCTTGTTCTGTATCTCACTGATGCCCCTAGCTGTCGCCTTACGCGGCATTGGTGGGTATCAGGCTGGAAGACCGGGCAATCGAAGACATCAGGTCAACCATATTTTCTGTATGGATGAGCTGAAGTTATTTACCTCAGGAAAGCGGCAACTGAAGCGTCAGCTTAATGTTGTGGCAGTATACTCACAAGCGGTCGGCATGAGTTTTGAGTTGGATAAGTGCGTAGTTTTCCACCTGAAGAGGGGGAAGGTTGAGGATGGGGTGGAAGAAATGCACCTGGTGGATGGTCGCGTCATTGAGCATCTTGAAGCCGAGGAGTTGTATAGATATCTTGGCTTCACTCAGCGATCCGTAGTGGATGCTGAGGCGGTCAAAACGACTCTTCCTGAGGAGTATAGTCGGTTTCGGAGAGTTTGGAAGTCTGAACTTTCTGGAAAGAACAAGGTGGCCGTAACAAGTATGTTCGCTGTTCTAGTTCTCCGGTACTTATTGGTTGTACTCAAATGGAGGAGGGATGAGCTGAAGCAGTTAGACCGAGATACTCGTAAGCTCCTGAACATCCATAGGAGCCTGCATCCCCGATCGTCGTGCCCGCCGTTGTACTTTTCGGGTGATAGTGGAGGCCGTGGGCTACTTAGTCTAGAGTCTCCTTATGGGCGCTTGGTCCTCGGCTTCGACTGTGACGTTATGAATGGTTTCGATCCCTTCCTGGAGTTCTTGCATGCTCATGAACTTCATGGAATTCAAGCCTTTCTGTATAAGGCGGCGGATACCGCAGCCGACGCTCTCGCATTAGAGTTTCATCGTGGTCTGGATGGTCAGCTGGCGAATCAATCATCAGGCAGGATGACTAAATCTCGGCGAAGAGCGGCTATCAAGGAGGCGGAGCAGTCCACCTTGTTTCGCCTAAACCTTGACAAGCCCATGCATGGCGTATTCTTTCATCATGTGGAAGAACTGGGTTTGTCCGTTCTGCTGACTTTCTTGACGTTTTTGAAGTCAGCCGGCTTGATGTCTGAAATCGAAGGCCTCATTTGGGCGTGTCAAGATGGCGTGATAAACACCCTGTTCTATCGAAGTCGTGTTTTGAAATTGCAAGTTCTGGATGTTAATTGTCGGGCTTGCAAGCAGTCGCCGAAAACTCTGATGCATCTTTTGTTGGCTTGTCCGACGTATGCAATCACGAGTTATATCCAACGGCATAACGCGGCTTTAAGAGTGTTGTACTCCCATCTACGACACTCTTATGGGATAGACCGAACGCCCATTCTGCTTTTGCTTCAGGAGATATTGAGTCCATTGGCGTAAATGAGATCCTATAAAAAAATCACAAAAAAACTTTTGTGAAAAAATTGGGCCAAGTTAACGTTTTATCTCCTGATCATAATTTTAAAAAATATATTGTGAATTTTATTCACAAAAAAATACGTGAAATCAAAAGAACGCCAAACCCTTCGTTCGTTAATAGCATTGATCTACTGAAAAAGGAAAACCTGGCGTTTTTTTTTAATTTCCCTCACGTGGGTTTATAATATATCGTTTGCAGTGAGAATTTGAAAAAAAATGGGAAATGGAGGAAAAAACAACAAGTTTGAAGCGCGAAGAAAAAAATATCAGTAGCTGCAGCATTAACGTATTTGCCGCGGTTCATAGGGTGAAGACAAATCGAGTGATTAATATATATACTTTTAGAATAATACGAAGAAAACCGCGCCAAGTACGTTGATGCTGCAGCTACTGATGTCTTTTTTTTCTTCACAATTCAAATCTGTTGCTTTTTCCTCCATTTCCCAATTTTTTTTCAAATTCTCGATGCGAACGGTTTATTCTAAACCCACGTGAGGGAAATTCACTTGGCGCATTGTTTAAAAAAACGCCAGGTTTTTGTTTTTCAGTAGACCAATGCTATTGACGAACGAAAGGCTTGGCGTTCTGTTCGTTTTACGTATTTTTTTGTGAATAAAATTGACAATATATTCTTTTAAATTATGATCAGGATATAAAACGTCAACTTGGCCCAACTTTTTCACTAAAGTTTTGTTGTGATTTTTTTATAGGATTTCACTCATTTTTGCAAAGTATAACAATCTTTTGCAAAACGATATGGTAAAGGGGAACAAAATGGGTTGCTAAGCTCACTCTGAATTCTAAAAAGTATTCTGAGTTGAGAGATAGTTTATTTTTAATCTCAGGAACGGGGCAAAATGGGTATAGGTAAAATATTTTATCCATCAATTATCAATGTCTGGGACTTCTCAAATATTAAAAAACCTATGATGTTCTTATTCCTCAATTCATTAGCATTGATCAGAATAAAAATTTTGTTATTTTCACGAATTTTACCAATTATACCGTGTGGAAGGAGAGGGTGGGGATTATCGGATATGTGTCACGTGACGTCATTGTACATCCGGAATCCTCAATTTTCATTTATTAATTATTATTGATCTAATAGTAGCGTCCGAAAACGTGAAAACGAAAACTTTGTAATTCCCAAATTCTTGAGCATCGAATAGAATAAAATTGTTATTATTTTAATGACTATTTTACAAGTACATCGTCTGATGTTTTATTGATTATTAGTAACCAACTATCATTCCCAGAATTATGAACGGTCTTTCCTAAAATTTACCAAATGACGTACGCTCTTTCCGGCACCCTACGCTGAGCGCTCTTATTTGTGGCTGGGCTTTAATACGCGCCCTGACAGATTATTATAAGTTTATTTATTCCAATTGAAAATAATTATTTATTTTCTTTTTACTTAGAAGCATTGGTAGGAAGGAGTTAGCACCCCCTTTTTGTTGTTTTCTTCATGGTGGATCAAAATAGCCATTTAATTACATTCAATTGGAATAAATGGACTTACAATGAGCTACAATAAACTTTCAAACGAGCCGAATGAAAAAACAAATTAAATTCCCATTATGTGGCGGTAAACTGGGGCTACGCTGTGCGCTGTTACCGATGCTCTTATATGCGCCCTAGCATACCCTAAGAGGGCACTGAATCAGTTCAGGCGCCACCGCTGCGGAATTTTCATGTCGAAGTCTATCAATAACCGTGGATATTTCCCCTATAGTCTCTGGACAAAAAAAAGAAGACAGATACAGAAAAGAGGGAGAAACAGATGCTCTTTTCGTTGCCAACAATGAATAACGAAATACTAACGCTGAGAAAATAAAATCGTCGAAATCTTACATTATGATGGTGGCTATGGGAGAATATTTTTATTTACTGATTTAATCGAGAAAGTAAAAATATCTTCATAAAGCTCATAGTCCACTTATGTAGTGTAACAAATGATGGATTCCATCAAAAATTCTCGTATTATGAGAACAAAAATAAAACCCATACGGGGAGTAGTTGTGTCGTAAATATTATACGCGACAGCATCTGCCTGTGACGTCACACCGGTAAAACGCCAACTTCGATCGATACGCTGTCGCGGATCTTGATGTCTAAGGTTTACGGGAACTTCTTTTTTTGACTATCAGGCTCGTCACTGCTACAAAACCTTATATCGTCTTCTAAGACTTTGAAAATAAAGTCATTTATGTGACTGAGTTTTGCTGGGTGGTCTTCGAGGTGATGTCAGAACCGTCGAGGATCATCCAGCAATTATAAAAAGAAGTACTAACAGAACAATTGATCAATTTATATTTTGCGATTTCAGAACGCCAAAAAAGTGCTGGCCAGTCGAGGGGAAATTAGTACTTGTTATGCCTTAAGGAAAGTACTTTTCCTGGTATGTGGAAGCAGCAAAGGCTGGTATTGCTCCCAAAAGGGAAGAAACCGTCAGACGCACCATCATCATATCGTCCACTCTGCCTGCTCGATACCGCTGGCAAGATACTCGAGTTTATCATCCACCAACGCATTGAAGCAGCAGTCGAACCTCTGCTAGCCGAAAATCAATATGGTTTTCGGAAAGGCTGATCTACTTTGGACGCCATTAACGCTGTCATCAACACCGCCAGGGACGCGATCTCTGGGCAAAGATGACGTGGTGGCACAAAGAGGTATCGCTTGGTAGCGACAGTTCACATCAAGAATGCTTTCAACTCGGCGAGGTGGAACAGCATCATGAAAGCCCTTGCAAAGTTCGATGTATTTGCAAAAAATCATCGAAAGCTACTTCACCGGAAGAATCCTAAAGTATAACCCGAAAATTGGTTCCAAAGAATGCAGAGTCAGTGGAGGAGTACCCCAAGGCTCAGTATTGGGGCCTCTTTTATGGAACATCATGTATGACGGGTTGCTGACGCTGGAATTGCCAAAAGACACCAAACTTGGGGCATTTGTAGACGATGTAGCTGTGGTCCTAGTGGGTAAAAACCTCGAGGAGATCAACCTCCTTTTTGAGATAACATTCGAGCGAATCCATCGCTGGATAAATACTGTAGGACTTAGCCTGACGGAACATAAGACCGAAGCCGTGCTAATTACCAGTAGAAAACGAATCGAGACCATCAACGCTGCAAGTCGGGTCTTGTGAAATTACCTGCCAGCTGTACATCCGCTATCTGGGGGTGGTAATCGATGCCCGACTAAATTTCAAACAACAAGCGGAGAGCATGAGTACAAAGGCATTTGCCGGCAGATCCACTTTGGCACGCCTCATGCCCAATATCGGAGGTCCTAAGCAACGAAGACGAGCAGTGCTGTCGTCAGTGGTTATGTCAGTAATTACCAGTGGTATTCACATATGGACTGACGTGCTCCAGCTACAGGAAGCTCGTCGTAAAGTTGCATTTGTCTATCGGCTGAGTGTTCTCAGAGTTGCGAGTGGATACCGAACGGTATCTGAGGACGCATCGTGCGTCATCTCGGGAATGTTACCGATAGAGGTACTAGCTGAAGAGCGAAAACGCCAGTATCAGCCGAAAAGATCTAAAATACTGAGCTTGGAAGAACTTACTACAGAAGAGAGGCGAAATAGCCGCGAAAAATGGCAATTGAAGTGGGACAACTCTACGAAGGGGAGATGAACTCATCGCTTAATCCCGAAGGACGATGTCTGGGCGAACCGTGGCCATGAAGAGGTAAACTATTATCTCACGTAGATGCTGTCAGGGCAAGGGTGCTTTCGATCATATCTTCATAAGTTTAAACATAAAGATTCTTCGGAGTGCCTCAGCTGCAGAGGAGTGGACGAGAATGCAGAGCATGTGTTCTTGGTATACCCTAGCTTTAATGATGCCAGGAGTCGTTGGGAGTCTGCTCTGGAAAGAAGAGTCACATCTGGGAATTTAGCAGACGCAATGCTGTCCTCGCAGGTAGCTTGGGACAGAACGAGCAACTTTGCGGCCGAACTCATGAAGGAGCTCAGAAATGAGGAACACGAGGGCAAGGCTACAGAATAGAGTGAAAATCTATTGGAACCTCCTACCCACGTACAACATCTTAGTAACGTAGAGGGATGTACATTGGATGCGCATTGAGGAAAAACGAATTGCTGAGACTGCCCTCGCGAAGTAACACTTAACGGTGGTGCCGTGAGGGAAAAGACGGTCGAAGTGAATTACCGAGGTCAAGTGGTTCTAGTCGATACGGGCTCCACACACGGTGTGACAGTAGATGGGGCTGTACACTATGGTGCGTTTAGGTACATTAACCCCAAGACCTCGAAAAAACATACACACACACACACACACACACACACACACACACACACACACAC
>JAPYZM010002755.1:0-12914 GCA_030522845.1 Psyttalia concolor
TCATTCGGCCCAAACGTCAAAAACGCGTAACGCACCGAATTAGGCCCGAATTTGCCCCTGCAAACTCGCACCGAACATAACGTTCAGCATGCCGAATTCGGGCCGAAGCTTTGTCGAATGAAATTTCTACTCGGGTACATGTATCGACCGAATGGGTAATTAGGATATTTTCGGGTGGTCAACAAAGAGGGTTCCATGGTCAGAATATTTTGAAATAAATACCAATGTACAATTAAATTTTCGTATTACTTAATATTCATCAGAATATAACAAAATGAAATGTCATTTGAGTTATCGAGGATTGAACCAGCCTTCGTTGAGCTTGAACTATTTAGCCTTATCATTTGGAACCTCAACAAAGCTTCAAATGGCCCTGAGAAAAGCCCCCCTAAGTTACCCTCGATTTAAGGCTGCCGTAAACGACCGAATCAAGACTCAAACAGGCTTGTTTCCGTTGTCAGCCTTCGTCATTCCTACCTGGGTAGCCGATAAAAAAAATGACGTCCCTGCTTTTTCTTTATTTGCACATCCGACGAATTGGTGAAAAAAATTAAATGAGAATTTTTGCTGCAATATCTGTACGCAAATAAAAAATATGAAGAAAAAATTTTAAGCACATGATAGGAAGTTTTTGTAGAACGGAGCTGTAGTTGAAGCTGACATGGGTCTTTATCGACAAAGTGGTAGCAAGTGATGTAGGCTTAGAAAAACATAAAAATAAAACTTAATAAGAGCTGTTCTAGAACTGTGCATAATTTTACGCAGACTGTTGAATAAACATTAAACATTATGTAATTTTCCGTGAAAAATGATGTAACTGATCAATAAAATTAATTTATTACTGACTAAAAATGATCACCACGTGTGCCGCATTTTTATTAAAGATATTGAATGTTCCGGTGCGGTGAGGTAATTTCTTTCGGAAAGGCCAGACCGCAAAAGAATAACCATAAGGAAGTAATATTTAGTGGGAAATTTTTCCGTTAAAGTGCCCTAGGTTAATCAAAATTCAATTGTCTAATCCGAGAGATAAACGAACGCCCGTCGCATCTCCCCACAATTTTACCAGTCTCCATATATCCCGAGTACCCCCGCGATGCGCTACCCCGACCACCTTTATCTCGATCCAGATGGCTCCCATGGCACGAGGCCTGTACGAATGACTCGTGCGCAGTTATACATACCGCACTAAACCGAGAGTGACCAGCTTGCCAGCAGGTGAGGATTCACCTGTCTCGCAGCTGGTAGACCATTCCAACAGCGCAACCTGTAATGTCTTGTTATAATGAACGTGGGGGGATTGCTAATGCGGATGATGGCCTATTTTAGTGAGTTCAACTGCCACTGCCATTTATGAAATATTTAATGTACGCGTGTGAGCGGTCACGGGAAATTGGTACATGTGTAGTGAGTCTCATCCCCGAGTGCATAAGCACAACTGGCATGATCAGCTGAGCACTTTGTACAACTCGAGCCCGATTTTCCCTCTGGTGACGCATTGAAAATCAACCTCAGCCCATGGGCTTACGTAGATTTACCTCCGTTTATTTGAATATTGAGAACCACCTGGCGAAATCTCTGGTCTCGATCCACGTACTCACAGCCTAACTGTGGCTTTTACGGTATAATCTTTTAGCCCGCGGTTTCTATTAAGGCTTGCGTTAAGGAGAATTCAAAATAAGCGTCTAACGCCTAAAACATAAGCTGCGAGGGTGACAATGAAGCTCCCGAGGATTTAAATGAGAGCCTATCAGATTTGTCATGATTTTTTGCGAAATGCTGTGACTAAAATATCTTAAAAAAATCAATGATTCGAAATCTAGTTTCCTGTCCTTAAAAAAATTTAGATAATAGAGGCCTTCCAAAAGATTAAAGCTGACATGTTTAAGTCTAAAATTCACAACTTCGACTTTAAATAAAAATTTTTTTTTAAAATGAATAAATAAAATAAATTGAATTCAGAAAATTTTGATTCGAGATATTCGAAGGCAGAATAAATCCGTCGGTTTAAATGCTTCAATAAAAAAAAGGTATTGGAAGATCTCCGCTTGAGATAAAGCAATAGAAAAATATGTGGGTAATAAGGAATGCAAATCAGGAAACAACCGATGGAGAACGGAATTGGCGGGTGAGATATTGGCTTGGGTGTTCATGAAAATAGTTGCCCGACTACTTTCATCACGTGAAAGACAAGTTTGCATGCGATAGTCTTCTCTGCCAAAGACAATGTAAGCATAACACATTGAAGCAGTCGTCTCAGAAACTGGAGGAGACAATGGAAGCTCTCAGCAGTATTTAAGTTCTCATTTCAGCTGATATTTGTACGCAATAACTTCAATTAATACCTGAAACCAATATTTTCCCCAGTGCATTATTTATTCGACATTAAAACAAATATTATACCAGTAACGAACAAGTAAAAGTATAAATTACTAAAACATAATAATTAATTCAACTGTTTTGTATTTCAGGTAAGCTGCGGACGCTCATAAATATCACTGGTAATGCCCGAGCAAAACTCGTATAAATCCGTGAGTACATAATCCTCAGAGACAACAAAATGAATAACAATTTTTCCTCTCAATGATGAACGACAAATACCTAGTATAAATCTATCAAGGGATTTCCCTCAGTGGACGATTTCTTCCCCCCTCAACCTCTCCGGCGCCACGTAGATAAGCTCCTCAGAAGAAGGCCAATTTTTTCCCCCCAATGCGGGCGAAATACATCGTAGAAAAACCATGTGTAAATTAATTGATTCCAATTATAGGAAAGTGGAATGCAGCAATTAGTCGAGAATCAATTAATAACGCCTTGGGCTTCCCTCGGCTGGGTTTCGAGAAAGACCAAGGGAATAGCCCCCAGTTACTCCCCGTACTTTCCTTTCTCTTTCTCCTTATCGTTGAGAATGTCGGGGAAAATCGATTAGCAATTATACATGGAGAGGGCTTCGACTAACGAATGAATAATCGCGATGGTATTACTACTGCAGCCATTCATCTTTTTCGCCGCGCTCTTCTAATAGGGTTCCTCAGCAATTGACAACAGCATAACTCTTCGTCTCTCCAGTTATGTTTTCAAAATACCAGGAAGAAATTTGTTTTCGTTTTTTTTTTATTTCGATATTTCTCCCGCTGATACTTAGTCGTTCCTGCATCTCATTCTTTTTGGCCTTTTTCTTTCTCTCTTTCATTTCAGCAGAAGTGTCAAATGGCTTTCGGGAGTGGCCTATTTCCTGAACTCTTGCATAGACGCATACGAGTGTACACAACAGTGGCACGATCGTTCCTTTCCTGGGAGGAGGCAATTCATGTGCCATTCTCATACCTCTCACACTCTACTTCCAACTGTTTTTTCCTGCATTTTGTAAAAGCTGAAAGTGCATGATAAATCCACTGTGCAAAATGGGACTTTGGTATATTACTTTTTTTTTTGCTAGTGCAGTAAAACATAAGGAGAGAGTAAATTTTTTTTTGCATTCCTGGATGGGTGTACTTGGGGAATAAATAGTGTAGCATGTGGAGTGGGTGTTTCGAGGGAATTTCAAGTACGAATTGGTTGTTATATCTTGTGTTTTTTTAATTGAAAATGAATGGGGAATGTTTTCAAGTGCAGGGGTTAAACTAGTTCTTGAGATGATTAACATTTCTAATGTTTTGAAGTCACACTGAAGAAAAAAAGTTTCAACTCTCAGAAATTCATCCCTAATTTTTAGGGATTTTAGACGCTTCACCCTACGAATTTTGACGAAATTGATCAGACGAAAATAATTGACTCTTGGAACATGTTCAGTAGGAGACAACATAAATGAACAATTTGACTGTGTAAATGGGACATCGGAAGTTTAAAGCCTGAGATCCTAGAGTAGTAAACCTAGAAAGTCTAGAATGAATGCCCTCACAAAGGAGTCTTAAGTCTGTCATCATATTTGCACTGAAATTTTCAAGTCATAATTTGAGCTTTTCCCTAAATTTGAATCAAATTTCTGGACTTGAATGGAGTTCCAAATAAAGATTATTGTTTTCATGTTAAAGTCTCAATTTATGACACTACTCCCTAGTAATTAATACTTAAGCCATTATGAGTAGTAATGCAGAAGCCTCACTAAAACAGGCCGTTTTTGATGGCCTATTAAGATCCCGAAAAAACCTCACCCTAGAATTAAATTCAACTCTCTCCAATTCCGTCTTAATTTCCGGTGCCAATCAGAAAAACCAATGTCTAACCCCTGATTACCAATCCCACATATAATAAACTCATCAAAAATCCGTTATCCGCACAAATACATCATCCGTACGATATAGAAGTAGACAGCTGAGACATCGCATTACGGTAAACCAGGAAAACCAATGGCAGTTATACGAATTAATATGAACCGGTTCACCCATTGGTATGTCGTAATAATGACTGCGGTATTTTCCCCCAGTCACTCATCCTAGCTTCCCATAATTGAATCATGGCTGTGCTCTGTGGATCGTCACTATAATAAAAATAGTGGCATAATCGCTGTAATGATTGACGGAAAAGAGGTGAGTGAGATGCGCCGAACGTGAAAGCATCTCTCGTACAGAGGCATCTCCTAACAAGTTTTTTTTTCTCCCTTCAAATTTTCCTCCTCCGTACAGGAATCTGGGACAGAGTCCGCTGGTATTTCTCCTCTCCCCCATTCTCGTGAGTCGACTGAAGACACAAGGGATGCGGAAAAGAAAAGCCGAGACGTGGGGGGGGGGGGACAGATGAGGAACAAATAACACGGAAATGCTTAAATCATAATCAATTTGCTGGGCGGAGAATGCTAATGGTCCGGGGCGATAAGTTATATAGCCGTTGGTGAATGTGGAATTTATGGAAGGTGGTTTTACTGAGGGGTGAGGAGAAGCTGGCGGGGTGCTATGATACGAGACGAGAATTTTTACTCCCTCGTTGTATATCGTATTTTTGTTTTATTATTTCGGAAAAACAATAGTATTTTTTGATACAAGTAAAAAAAAGTAGGGTTAAAATCGGAGCCAGAGGCGACGGTTGGAATCACACGAGTTGGAAAACGCTTTTTTCATGTGTATCGAACAATATTTTACAATGATAGTGAAAACAAGGACATGTTTTTTTCACGTTTCGCTCAATAATACTGAAAAAAGGGCACTTTTTTCACTTGTGTCATAAAAGGAATTTTATTATCAGACAATGCGAGATTTTGTTTTATGTCACGCCCAAAATTTTTGAATATCTCAAACTGAATTTAAAAAAATTTCAATTAAAGACCAATGTTTTGGCTTAGAGTTATAAATATAAATTTAAATCTTGGAAGGTCTCGATTTTAGACTTAAAAATTTTCAATTTGCCCCTTTTAGAAGTCAAATTAACACGCTCACAAAACAAACCTAAATTTTCAAGACTAAAAAACTTCTAAGATTCCTTGCCTCACTACCATTAATTGTTGATAGTAATACTGCAGAAGAAAATAACGACCGGTCTGCAAGGATATTCAATTGAAACAAAAATACATGCTCAAAATCGATGGGTTGTACCGCAAAACACTCTGAAAATTTCTCATCCAGGAAATATCCTGTTTTTATACGGAAAACCTCTTTAACGTTTTTCAGTTCGAACTACCTCAACAGTTGCACACTATTTAAAGTTCCGTGAAAACTGCAAAAAATCGTGGGGAAAGGTTATTAGATTTTCTTGTCTTAATTTTTTCGTCAACCAACCCTTTTAGTTTTTAAACAGAAAACTTTTCAAAAAATTAAGCTTTAACTCAGCGTCTTATGAGAAAACCCAAAATCTCAACGAATTCGGGTACAATTGAAGATTAGAATTGAAAAATTGTTTTATCAAATGTAAAAAAAAATAAAATTCTGTTTACCTCTGTAAAAATATGATTGTCAATTAATAATTGACACTCAAAACTAATTCAATTTTCTCAATTAAATTCTACTGAGAAGAGTTTAGAGCGCATTTTAATTGAGAAGTTTCAGGCATTTGGGTCTTAAAAACAAAAATCTTTGACAGAATTCGATTTTCTCACAAGTGATAAAATATCATTTGAATGACGCTCATTAGATAAGATTGTTTACAGAATATTGTCAAACAATGTAGTTGGAAAATTTGAGTACTGAGAATAACTGAATCTGTAACATAACCCACATCAGTCCTGCTGTCGCCAGTTGAGTTGCATTAATGTCCCACATTAAGGCAATTTGAAGAGCAAATAATACAGAATTGTATAAATCACAATCAATTTGCTGGGTTGAGAATACTAATATCCCGGATGACAAGTTATAAAGCCGCTGGTGAATGTGAAATTTACGAGAGGGGATTTAACTAAAGAGAGAAAAGTAAGTTTTGTGTTTGTAATAACTATGGCAATCCTCTCTATTTTCACTTTACGAGGGGACAGACAAATCTTACCACTTGCCTTTGGCCCCTGACAGTCGAAGGGAGACGGATAAGAGTGAAACGGGGCTTACCTATATACAACGACATGCAGATTCAACTCTGGACCAAGGAGTTTAGCTGTGGAGCTCTGTACTACGGTTAAACTTCGCTTCCTCAAACTTCCAACTATCCCTCCTCTGCCTACACGAGCTAGCGCATTTCCTGGCTTCTCTTTCACTCTGTCTTTTGCTCCTGTGAACATCTCGGTTGCACCCCTGTCTCTCTGCTTTACACTTGGGCTACAGCTACAACTATGGTTTCCAATGTGGATTCATTTACCCGGAAAGTTACACGAGGTACATGCGTGCTGGAGAAATTTCATTTGATCTACCAAGCAACTTAACACGAATTGTACATTCTCCTCGTTTTACCTTAACGACATGCTTTGGCTTGATGCGCACGGCCAGCTGTGTTAGATATTGTATTGTTATTCATGGCGGAGTACACTATTTTTTTTTCTTTGCGAGATGATGAATATGTACGGGAAAATAACGCTTTCCAGAAATATTAAAGTTGAGGCATTTGGATTCGGATCATATTATGAACGATTCTCTGGCATCTTCTCCGTCAATTTCTGTTTTTTTTTTAGATTTCAAATTTTATTTTCAGATTTTTACTGCCAATGAGAGCGCAGGTGTAACGCGAATGATCGAATTTTAAATAGTACATTTCTCACGTAGGAAGGAAAAGTAAACAAATCGTGTAAACTTACGACTGGAGCCGAAGACAACGGTGGTAAGCACGTGGGGATTGCTTGTCTGATTTTCATCCTGAGGGTTTAATATTATTTTTCTCCTAAGAGCAAAGTGAGGTTAAAATGCTCACTCTCGGTCCATGGAGGGGAAAAATTTTATTTCCGTCCTGGCGGCAGCGAAGTTACATTTCCCTCTCGTTGCGCGGAAGGGAAATTTGACTTTACTCCTAAACCGGATCAGGAAATCGGGTTCTAACGACGGCAGATAAAATACAAGACCCTTGGCCATGGGCAGAATTATTTTACCTCCCTAGGTTAGAAATATACTGTTAGTTGCGATTTACTTACAGAGAAAAACTATTTTTTTCTTACCTTTTAAACGAATTATCTTTTAATTGTAGTGAGTGAAAATAAACACAAAAAAACGTGAAAACTTAACTGCAGTTGTTCGGGCCGACTTAATTATGAATTAATTTTTACCATCTTATAATTGCAATCTAATAAAAAATTTCAATTCATTAAAATCCAATGAAATTACCAATTTTCCATTTCTGGAAAAATTCTTCAAAGTATTTAGTGGTAAATTATACTAAATTTTGAATTAATTAAAACTTCAAGACTATGTTTACCTTAATTTTCCGAATTTCCCGATTTTCATTAATCTTCTGTAAAATCTTAAATTTTGAATGATGAGTTTCCGTACAATTCCATTAAAATCTTACCTCCATACAAATAGCCAACAAAAGCAAAGTTAAAATGAGATAAAAATGTCTCCATTCAATGTATCATTTTTCCAATTGACTTACCACGTTTTATAGCCTCACTAGTGAATCATGAAATACAGACATGCGTGTTTTTATTATCGGTAACGCCCGAGATACGCCTCTAGTGTTCTCTCCATGCTTATCCCCCAGGGATTGGCATCATAAGGGGCACGTAACACATGGCCCATTCGCTCTATTTTCCCAACGCTTTTTCAATAATATTACGTCACAAGAGCTTCTTACAATACGTCTCCGGGGCAGAACGGGTGACAATAAAGATGCGGTAATCCCCTAGTCCGCGTTTGCGGACTGAAGGAAACCGTACAGATACTCTATCGTTCACGGAGAGAAAAAAACTACGCTGGGCAAAGAGGATTTACTCGAGTCAAAAAAAAAAAATTGTGAGATCTCCCGATGAATAATCACGTTCTTACAATAGATAGAAAAGAGGTTGTTATGAGAATAATATTCTGTTGCCTCGAGAAAATCTGTTGCTGAATTGTTCTCTCAGTGTGACTACAAAATTGTGAAAAATGCCAAAAGGCTGCGCTTTCTATTAAGTAAATCTTCCTTTTCATTTTTTTTTCACTCTCTAATTGAGAAGACAATGTAAATCGACGCGGGAGAATGAAAAACCGAACGAGGGGGAGGCTTCTGGTCTGCGCGAGCAGTGAGCGACATAAATATCGACTACAGGCGTTGGAGAAATAGAGAAATGAAACAAATGGTATAAAGAGTAGCCGTTGGTAAAATGTATTTATTGGAAAAAAGGAGAAATGGGGGAAGAGGGGAAGGAACGAAGCGGCAGGATGTGTACATGGGAGGAAAAACGATATGCCAAGGGTGTACATCCGATAGGGTCACCTCCTGACACGTCGATCGGTCAAGTTTACTCGTGCACACGTCCTCGGATTAAGTGTCAATGAATTTTTTTTGTTTGTCGTTCCTCTCCTTTCTTCCGGTCTGCGAGTTGAATGCATGAGTCTGAACAGTGACTGGAACACTGCCCGGAGAAAGACATTCAATGGCGGGATGAAAGGTGGCTGTAGCCATTTTTACGGAGCTGTGTCGTGATTTTACGTAAACTTTGTGATTTGTTTTTCATGTGTACTATTGAAACAAATATAATTCTGAGTTTAACCGAATTTAGAAATCCTTTACGGTTTTCAATGTTTTTTTTTTCATTTACCAAAACGGTGGAGTTAGTTTAAAAGTTAAACGTCTTCAAACTCTCGCATCAAAGATCAGCCGACCGGCATTGGTAAGTGAAGGGAGCGGAGGACAGCCTTCTAGCCGAAAATTAACTTCTCATCATTATCAAAATGCTCGCGTGCATTTTGTATTGACGACACAATTAAAAATACTCGATTGATATTTCTTAAGATAACGACGCAACTTGATTTTTTCTCGGTCTCTTGAAGATCCTTTCGATTTGCATTTTTGGAGACTACACGTGAGAAAGAAATCTCACCAGGACCAATTTTGCATTTCAGGAATTTCAAATTTTGGCAGCTATTGTGTCGTCGCTTGATAAGCCCGTAGGTTTCAACAGGCTTAAATAAAAAAAAAATGATTTTTTGATAGTGTCCCCCCTCCTAATAGAACAATGAATGTATAGAGGAATAGGTTTAGGATTGCAAGGCGCATCCACCCATTCTCAGCCCGATCAACTACAATTTCAAACATATCATCTGAGACCATCCAATATACTCATGCAGTTCCGTACATGGCTTCTCCCTCTTCGCTAATACGTCAGGGAATCAAATTCCACCGGGGAGATGCAAGGACCTAATGGATGAATCTCACCAAATCACAGAAGACCTATTCCCATAATTGCCCCTATAAATGTTGAACTATCTCTCCAGGTAACCAGGATATAGGGTTTAACAAGCTGATCAATTATTACAAGAGCCATGGAGATGCAGCGATTAGTACTTTGTAAGGGAAATGTTGTTCGGTTTATTCTTTATCCAAGAGTCAAGTCAAAAGAACACCCACAATAAATGATTTATCTAAATCAAATAAAAATCTTTATTGCCATTTTCTGTTCTTATTCCACGAAATTACTATTTAGAAATATTTATATCTGCCTGTGAAGTTATCGAAGTCTATGTATCAGTTTGCCTCTCAACGCTCACGGTTTCCCTTTCATATGGATTTGCGGTTATGGCCGTTTTACTCTTTTTAACTGTACTCCATTAGAGTTAAACAACTACACGGGAAGCCTCGTAAAACATCAGTCCCACGACCGGCTGATTGCGTTGAGAAAAAAATATAATTTTGACAATGATATATTTTTCTGGCTAGAATTTGAAGCGAATTTTACTATAGAAATTTTGGGTATTTGATTGGCTAAATCCAATATATTTTGCAAATTTTTTTTTCTTCGTGGGTAAATTCTAATACTTCATCCGTCCGTCACCTTGGGTAGATGCAGACATTATGCCGCCAGACTGTACCTACCGCCCATAATTGTTGTGAGATCGAGATGTTTCTAAGCGATCATTTATTCAAGTACTACCCTAGCTCAATGCTATTTATCTTGGATGTCCGCCGGGGGAATATCTCGTTCACCCAACCATCTTAGCCGGTTGCTATTTAGAAATGAATCAACTAGTTTACATGTTTAGAAAAGTTTTCCATTATATCAAATAACCGATTGATTAATTTCGAATAAATCATTTAACTAGATCAAAGAAAAATGTATTAATAACAGAAGACATATGTAATTTATTATTTAAATAAATTTTGGTTAGATATTCCTGAGCCTAGTGGGAAGAGGTGGGCTCCAGAAATTGCCGGAGCGAAATTACAAGGATTGATGATTCTTCCTCCACATAAATCCAAACTTTTTTGTGGTCATTAAGAATTCAGTCTTTTTTTCCGGCGTCTGGAATTAAAACACTTTCGTTCTCTTTTTCAAGACGTTTGTGTCCCCTAATTTAAGTAAGTTTTGAATTAAGACGTTCGCAACTTTTTTTCATTAGGGCAAACTTTATTTCCTTTGATTTGGATAAAAGAACCTTCATTTCTGGTGATTAACTTCGTAATTTTTAGCATACTGTGTTGATCTAACTTTCAGTTGTCAATTAATATCTCCAAATTGAAGGGATAGAGTAAAATTATTTTCTCAATTGTTTTTCTATAATAAATTGAGAGCTACAAAAATCTTACGAAAATTTAATTATCTCTACTACATTCATCGGTACTCTTCAAACTGTCAGGGAAAAGTAATAAATAACTGTTTTTGTTATAATTATATAATCCGATAGGAGTCGTGAATGTTAGAGCGGTTTCACATTTACTTACATTATACAAATTTGTTTGATGCGTCTTCTTATAACGTAAAAAATTGGGAAACTGCATTTTTTAATTCTCTCTCTTCACAAAAATTACTTTACGGAATCTCTCCAATTGTAAAATTTTTAATGTAATTTCATAGGAAATTAATTGAAAATTAAAAGAAAATTTAGAAAATTAAAAAAACATTCCGTTATTTTATTCTGATGATCCCGCGTTATTGGCAATAAAGAAAACCTATATTTTTCTTTCAGTAGCTGTGTAAGCATACACTCTCTCTGAATTACAAAGGAGCAAGAAGAGTTTTGCTTAACGATAAAGACTTCAGCATGGGGTAAAAACCCAGTGAATAATGAAACAAGGGGAAACTACATTTTATAATGAAACGTTAGCTCGTGTAGTTTAATTAACCAATTAGAAAGATTGCCCGGTCTGAAAAGAAGGAAATGCGAAAATTTTTTGTCGAATCGATGAGAGAAAACCATTACCATGTGGACAGATGAAAGAAAAATAAGTGAGAATGGTTGGAATAATATTTAACGTGTAACAAAGGGCTTGGTAAGTGGTAGCAAGTGTTAGAATGCAGATCGTTTTATCAGGGAGGAGAGGAATAGCTGGAGAAAGAGACTGGGTTTGCCTCGAGGGGTGTTGGCGTTGTTTCCAACAACGGACAGCTTTAACGAGGTCCATCCCTCACCACTCCAAATGTCGAGCACTTTGGTTCTTGTGGCAAAGCTCTTTTATACTGGCTTCGATGCTAACTTTAACCAATTAAGATTTTTGCGTAAAATGTATTACCAGAGCCAACGTATTTACATTTTTTTTTTAATTAAGAAGGATTCTACGACTTTTTGGAAGTACCAAAAATTATTTACAGGAAATTTTGGAGAGTTTGTACAATTTCTTGTTTATGTAAACAATCAGACAATCCTTATTTTTCAATACTATCTATTTGATAATCAATTGATTAACGTTTCTGTTATAATTCTGTTGTCTGTTATAATTCTCTTGATTAACAAATAGTTAAAAGAATTTAAATCAATTAATTCCACGAGCTTACTTTTCAGGAGTCATATCTAATACTCAACAGAAAATTAATCCGTCGGCTCATTACATTTTCGTTCTGCGTTGTAAAATTCAATATTGACTAGGAGTATAATTCTCATATTTTCATATTTGTACATTTTTCAGTTGTAATACCCCAAGACCTTCAAAATTATCGGATATTTCTTGAATGTTTTGTTGCGTAGCAACGAGAGGGACAAGTCTCGATGAAAAAATCCCGAGCGCGAAGCGCGAGGGATTTTTTCCTCAAACCTTGTCCCGATCGGTGATACGCAGGAAAACATGAGGGAAATATCCGAGTAATTTTGAAGGTCGAGGGTTATTCGGCGGATTATTTTTATTATTTAGATTTTGGCCCAATCAGTGTGCAGTGTTCGGGGTCTCGTGATACTTTACGCGAACAATCACCGTATTTTGTATTCTGAAAAAAGACATTGATTAAAAATTGGTTCTTATTTACAGATTTATTTATAACCTCTTGAAATCAACACAACCTATCAACTTTTATACACAAATTCCTTTCAAATTTGTGAAAAATTTTCAAATTTGTGAAAAAGTGACAGGCTACAGGGAAATTATCGCTGATAATCTCCCTGGCGGCAGGGATATTTTCACATATAATACCACGAGAGCTTCGAAATTATCGGATATTT
>JAPYZM010002756.1:0-22822 GCA_030522845.1 Psyttalia concolor
ACTGGCGCTCAATCGGAGTTTTGTTGGAAACAGGTTGGTCGCTGAGGGCTGCGTTTCTCGTTGCTTTTCTCACAAGAGGTAGCGAGATACGTCACAATACATAGAGACCCGATTAATACGGTTCTAAGAAAAAAGAAACCGTTTTATTCAAATTGCTCCACGAATATTAATGTGAAACGTGTTGAAAGGACAGAGAGAAAAATATACTCGTCAAAACAGATTTGAAACTGTTTACAAACTGTTGCGCATCGAAAGCGAGATCTTTGATTTGAAACCATTCACACTAACTCACGTTGAGCCATAGCTCCCCAATCGGCAAGGGACAATGGTTTATCTGTAGGCAAAGGCCTAGGACATGTGAGTGGATAATTTCGCATTAAATGCTCTGATTCATGAAAATCGTGCAAGCCGAATTTTTCCAACAATTTTTGTCCCTATTTTCTTAATCTGATAGAGACGGATACATACACAACTCTTTTTATTCTCTTACTCGTGTTAATAATTAATAAATAAAGGAGAATCTCAATTAAAATTCTTCAAAATCAATAATTCACTAACCATTGATTTATAATTTTCATTTCAATTTGTGACCGAATTATCGTAACCTATCTAGACTACGATCGACATGATGCACTGGATTTTTTTTTAACTTACTTGAATCTTTACGGCGAATCTTGTCGAATTCCTTCAGGATTTTTCTCATCTTCTCGGCTAGCTTGTTTTCTTTTTCTTCGTCATCCAATCTGTGTCGTTTATGACTCTTTTTGCCCATTTTTTCACTGTTGGAAATCACGTAATTTTTTCACTGATTGTTACTGAATTTGCCAATGTCTTCCAAAACTGCGATGTGATTGCCTCGGCACACGAGAGAAGAATGAGATTTCGGTAGTTTCGGGCGTATAGTGGGGGAACGCAATGACGTTTTATAGTTTTAGGCTTTCAACGTGTGGTGCCCTTAGCATATGAATGACGAGTACTACATTTCATTTTGAGTAAGTGGCGCAGAATACAATTACATAATTATTCTCAATCGAAATTAACAAAAATTCCCCAATTTCTCTTGTCTTCTCTTTTGAAATACACGATACATGCACGGTTAATGCATTGCCGACTGTGCAGTGACCTTCTTAGTTTACGAAAGAGCAACTCTTCAAATGACATAAAAAAAACTTTCATATGTGAAACAGGTCGCACCGTGAGCATTGTACCACAATTCTCAAAGTAAATGGGACCTATTCTTTTTTCACCTTCATGATGAATAGAACGAGGAATGATAATCCCTGAAATAACGAACAAATGAATTTTACTTCTTTGATGTCTGACCTTCACGAAAGCACAACATATAATATACCACATGCTCAAAAACTGTGTCTCTTGTGTGACAACAAACATTCAAATGCAACTATTGTTCCGTCGGGGAATATTTTTGTGATATTTAACATCATCCATTTTCAAAAATTCTTTTCCTCAATTACCTTACAATTTCTCGTATTTGGAAAAACCCCGCTGATATTCGTTCATTGCTGAACTACTTAGAAATAGTAATTTAGTAAATGACCCACCATCATCAATGGACAAATAATATCTAACTTTATAACCATCTGGACGGAAAATCCCAAAATTTGATATTTATTACAGCTATAATCGATCAACCACTTAAACGTTTATTACGGTCGCTTAGTGTTTCGTAGATTCGTTCAGACCCAATTAACAACCTATAATCCTCCGTCCTTGTTTCTGTCTCTTACTTCGCTTTATTACTATCTCACCATCACCGAACCAATGGGATTCGCTGATTCAGTTTCCCCAAAAGTACCTTTTTCTGATTCATTCGGCGGTGCATTCCAGAAACAGTATGTAAGTTGAAACTCGTGAAAATAAATTTAGTGTGAAGTTACCCTCAAGGCGGAACTTATGTATCAATAAGATCAATTTTGATACGGTATTTTCGTCTTTTCAACATCAACTTGTGTTAAATAAATAACAAATTGATTAGTTTAAAATTTTACTGTCTGTACATCGGTTTTCAATTAATTGTATCATAGGCTTGTCTAATACGCAATATAACCAGATTTTTTCTCACTGAAGAATGACCCTAAGTTTGAGTGATGAATGATAATTTGGAATTCGGAGTGACATCACTGATCCGCGATACATCTGACTTGAGAATGTTCAACACCAAGAAAATTTAAGCCAAGGAACGTATGAAAGACAATGCATGGCGATATGATATAGCCAAACATGAAGTTCCCATCATAATATATTTTTCAACAGACTTCTCTACTACTATATATTAACATTTTCCTCGTTTGATAGGTGAAGATGAAAATGGAATTTTCCAGAAAAGAATTGTATTCCACTGAGAACTGTCTTCAGATGACTGGGAAGTCAGGCTCACGGGTTGCATCCATGAGCCTGACTCAACGAAATATTTTGAGAAGCAACCATTGAATGAAAGAGTAAGGATAAGGATATTTTATAAATTACAAACTGTGTTTATGTTATGTCTAACGCAATAAATTGTTTCGAAAATCATCCATGAATTTTTCGTAAATAGCAAATTTTTCCCTCGACTTCTTCAACAATTCTCAAAATTATAAAAATTGATGTTAATGAGGCCTGGATGCATTGATTTGTCACCTCGAGAATGCAGTGACTGATTACGCGGGAAATAATGATCAAATCATCGGCAGATCTCATTTTTCATGTGTACAAATCATGCACGGAGAGCGAATATTCGGTTTGCAATTTAATAATTTTTTTTTTTCAATAGCCATATTTTTCTTGAGATGCCAAGGCGATGGATGGGTTTCAAAATTCTCCGAACATTATTCAATATTTTAAAGAGAATTAAATTCATAATTTTTCTATATTTAAGAATGTCTAACCAAAATTGAAAATTTTCGTGAAAATATAGGTTTTTTTTTCATTTGAGTGATGATATTATTAAGTCTATTTTAATAATAATTTCGATTTCCAACGACATTTTTTCATGTTTTTATGTTTTTGGTTCAGAGGGCAAGTTGTGCAATCGTTCAAATTTGAGTTTCAGATATTTTGTGTCGGAGTAATTAAATATGGTCTAAAAATTTCAACTCTACCGAACCCATTGATCGAAGAATCGAGGTGCTCAGTATGTCGATTAGCATTCGAATGGAGTTCGATTTGGACCTCATTCGATGAAATCGAAAATGAATTTAATTCATGGGTGGTCGATTGCCGGGGAAATTCAAATGGCAAAAATGATCGAATAGGGATTTTATTGTTGAGTAACAATTTCCATTCTAGGGACAAACGTGATTTTTCTTAACAATGTTCGGTCAACCGTCTACAAGCTTTACGGGGATTTGACGACAGTACCCATTATGTAACGCAGTGAGACGGAAAGGGTCGATAAAGTTACGAAATTGAAATTTTTGGAGATTTTGATTTTCCGTCAATCACCATATCTCAGAGTGTATTGACCCGACTAAGATGAAATTTTACACATAAGTATGGGATATGCCCAAGTAACCAAAATTTTAGATTTCTGGTACAAGTCCTATTCATATTACAGGGTCAAGTTCTAAAAAACACGAAAATCGCAAATATTTCAAAAACTTTGTACAGGCGGGTATGTATATTGTTAATAATTTAGATAGGGTATATCGAAGCGAGCATTTTGATCCCTGACTTGAGGAGATCGGACGAGTAGTTTAGGAGATATTACACACAACAGATTTTCAGTAAAAATGGATTATCTCCAAAACTACTCATTCCATTAAGCCTGCCAGCAATACAGATCTGTAGTACCATGGTGGCTACAATAGTACGAAATTTCAGGTTACTATCTCAATTCCCCAGGGAGTTTTCGTAGATACAAACTTTTTTTCATGAAAATGAAAATTGGCAATTATTACCACATGAGTCCTACTTTTGTGGTAATATTATGAGTTAATTCGATAGGCATCGCCACGAGGAAGATTTTGACAAAAAAATTCAATTTGGACAAGTAATTTCTGAGATATTGAAAAAAAACTTTTTTTTAGGAATCACTGTAACTCGAAAACTACAAAATCGATTGAGCTGAAATTTTGACCAGACGTGCTCCAAAATAGTAGCCGTTATGTGACATAATTTCAGATCGAAAGCTCCAAGTTGAGTTCTTTTTTAGTTCGTTTGTTTACAAAAATTCCGTAAAATCCACCCACACTTTTGAACACACACACACACACGCACACATTTTCTAAAAACATCATTTCTCGACATTTCATGTCATTCTAGATCATTTCCAAGCAAAATTACTAGATCAAAAAAATGGACGATCGCAAAGCTTCCCATTGGGAAGCAAAAATGAAGCATAAATCTCAAGAAAATTATAATATTACTGGAGTCGCTTCAAGTCAAAGTTTATGTATTTTATACAATTGTATAATTAAAAAATGTTTTATTGGTACTAGTTTTCAAGGTTTATAGATATTTTGAATATTGAGGATTCATTTTTGTATAAATTAGCCTATACCAAATTTTCTTAATGGAGAAAAGATTATCAAAAGCTACTTAATTTCCATCGGTTTGCCCGGCGGAATATTATCAGGCATTCCGAAAGCATTTCTCAAATAAATAGATATATGTATAATATTGACAATAGAATATTGTAAATTTTTTTGCAATGCGTCAAGTTTTATTTCAAAAGGATTTCTTTACTTACAAAGCTATCCATATTCCCAAATTACCTGTACATTTTCAGAAATATTTGAAATATTAAATGAGATCGGTATCTATGATCAAATGGTTCATTGAGTTTCTAATTTATCTCCGAAATTCTACACAAGTAAATATTTCCACCCTTTTCCACTCTGTACAACTCACCTGTTCCTCAACTTGCGTCTCTAATTTCGATATACAAGCGCAATGCACATCCTCAATCTTATCATTCTGGGTAGCAGACGTGGATGGCAATGAGTGTGCCGGGGAACCTACTCCAGACGTGCTCAGGCTGTATTCACCCTTCACCAGCCGTTCCTCCATCATCCGTACCTGGATAAGATCAAATCAAATAGTCATTGTCAAGGCGTCTCGCAAAATATCAAACATCGTATCAATTCTATCAATAAAAATTTTCCAAAAACGATCGATTTTGTGACATAAGTCACAAAAACTTTTCAAATTTATCCAAAATCCATTAACAAAAACGTCCTTTCACAATTCAATCACTGATAAATTACCGGAAATCACAAAATTTCGGAATCAAATAAAGTGCATTCCATAGAGAGTAAAGTTTCAACATTCCGGAGGCAGTCTGTAATTTTCGGAAACGTAACTCTCTGAATCTTTACTTTCGTTTTCTCTACATTTCCCCCTTCTAAATTTCTGTCAATTAGAGAAAAGCGCATTTCTCTTCATTATTCCTGAATTCTCAGGGGCCGAAATAGAACGCAAATATATCTGAATTGCAGAGTTTTAACAATAGTGTGACTGCCTCATCGTCTGAAATTCAGACACATTTTTGTCATATTCAGGCACATTTTACTTGTATTTATTTTTTTTTTTATTTATTTTGGCTGGAAACAGGTTTGAAAAATGCTTTAGTCAAATAAGTCACAAAGCTCCTCCCAAAATTGCTTGACGTATTAAATCCCTTAATAAATAGCCCTCGCAATCCTGCCTAATAAACCTATTCCATGAAACATAGAGGACACCCCAAGTGAGTTGGTACCCCTTCGGGTTCAGCGGTCGCGTGGAGGCAGCTGTCAAAAATCGATATTACTTATATGTACTCGTAATGCATATAAGTACAATTGCGGACGCTAGGGGGGTTCCCCTCATAGTCGCTTCATCTAAAGAATCAATACCGAACACAGGGATGGAATTAAACGGCCTAATCTTGATTGCCATCTCTCACCCTCTCAAATTGTCTTCAATTTCTGCTATTTTATCGAAACCCGTAATGCGCGAATTCCCATCGGAAACAGATGATCAAACGGATTAATGATAATTATCGTTATAATTTTAATTTATCATTATAAAGTTATGACTTGGAATGACTATCTTACCAAAAAAGATGGATGCCATGATGACTATTCCCGTATCACTTGTTCGAATAGCTCACGATTCAATGAGTCATAAGTATTTTTTAAATCTCGAAATGATATTTGAGTGGGGTCTTTTAACAAACGGGTCCAGTTACTGGGAGCACTGGGAGCAAACGAGACGAGGAAATGAAGCGTTTGGGAGGGAAAAAAGGCAGGGGAAACGAAGAGACTCCAGCGTATGTCGCGCTTACATCCAGATTCGAGATCGAACTGAAAGCTGGGGGGGTCTCTCAGATTCGGTGAGTCACGTTGGCTCGTGGCCAACGTAAAGCATCGTGGTGTTCTCGGGGGGGGAGGGGGGGGGGGGGTGGGGTAGAGGGGGCAAGAGAGAAAGTGGTGGAGTGCATCAGTGCACGACCCTTATAAACATCGCAATACTGGGCACTCTAATACCGAAGGGAGAGAACTGTGAGCGTTAAATTTTTTGATGAATTTTTCATTTTTGTAAATTGAATTTCAAAAGTGTTCCCGAAGAGTTTAATTGAAAAATTTTCGAGTTTTTTTAATTTTTTTGAATGGTTCCATGATAAATGATTTAAAGGAAACTTCCAAGGTGTAGTTCTTTGTATCAAATTTATTATATACTATGTTCAATTGTATTCAATGTATTGTATAATCAATGTTCAATTTTCTCGTGCGTTTTCAACTGCAAATTGAGTTTCACGTAAATTTTGTTGGAAAATTCGGTATTCCTTTTCTTTAATGGAATGTTTGAAGAACACTAATGGAAGACATTTTATATCAGAAAGTAAAAGCTTTTGATCCTTATAAACAATTTCTAGGGTTACCATTGTTTGAACAGAAATTTATCTATGAAATTATTCATGATTTTTTGCTTGTATACTTGAAAACAGTTTTTATGTGCATTTCTGCCAACAATATTGAAAAAGAACAAGCTGTGTTGAGAGAAGTATTTTCATTTTTTTTTTAATGTATGGAAAATTATGGACTTTTACCATAACTCACGAAAAAGCTCAACACAATCTCCGACAGAATTCTCTTAATTTTTGAGGAAATGCACAAAGTTTTCTGTTCAAATTTTTCATGAATCCTCTCCAACCTCTTTTTCTCCATAAATAAAATGTTTCATTATATAGACCTACAAGAAAAAAAAATGTTCACTATATATAAAATTTCTATCTTATAAAACTACTCAGAGCTACTCTCTTCAACTCCCCAAAGCCACAACAATAATTTTCTAGATATTTGTGACAAAAAGATTGAGATACGAAGTTGAATATGCCCTAAATTGATGATCCGAATAAGCCCATCTCCGAAAAGAATCAGTGTTATATTAAAAAGCATCTGCGTACTGAATTTTAAGTTGATATATTGATTTTTATGCAAATGAGCATGCGTGCAAAGATGTTAGTGTAAAAACAGAAAAGTAAAAATATCTCGAAAATTTTGTACGGATGGATATATAGGTTTTGGTTGATCTAGATAGGCAGCGTTGAGACTAAATCTTGGAGAACCGAAAAATTGCAATCAATCCTTTTTGAGATATTAGCAAAATAGTATATTTCGTAACCAGTGAAAAAAAATAGTTTTTGGCGAGTGGGAGGTTTATATCACGAGCAGAAGGCGAGCAAAAAAGAATACTCTTTATCCGGGGATTCATTCTTCGAATAGAATGATTGACACATGTATACATTATTCATGTTATTTTACCCACCTCAAAATATCCATGGAGGGAGTACAAACGAAGTAAGAGGAGTAAGAATCACTCCATATACTCGGGAGATTTGGCACATGTCCAATTCAAGATATATAGAGGGTCCGCAGTAACATAACTGATGATGGATAAATAAAGTACATCCTCACCACCATGACAATATGACATCCTCAGCGTGTTCTAAAACTGGGAAAATACTGGCACCAGCAGAGGACTCAACAAAAGCCTCCACATTAACATTTAAGCCAGACAAAGAATATTTTCCAGTGAATACTCAATATCACTTTGCCGCCGATCTCACTCACTCTTGCATACAATGACAGAGAAAAATTATTTGAGGAAGAATTAACAGTTACAGGTAAGATATTTTGATTCATTTCAGTTGTAAATTACGGTAAAACCGTCTGGTTTATAATTTACAGTCCTACTCTACCTTAGCGAAAATTTCAGTATTGAGTCGATGAAATAGTTACAAACACTGCAAGAAAAATTTTAATTTCATGGACCGTTGAGGAGTAGCCTTAAGGCGTTAAATACCAATTAGCGTAGATCAAAAATTGAAACGTTTGGTTTCACTGCCAAATCAGTGAAGTTTCATAGTTTTAAGCAGTGTAAAGAGAATAAAATATGCATATCCACTATCCAGTACTGATTCTCCTTTCATTTTCAGGCAAATATAAAATTTCATGATTTTAGGTTCCACATCAATTACATTCTGTGTCTGACCCCTCAACATTCAACAATATATTCATCTGAGTTTTCTTGTTTTCTAATCATTTTGAAAAATGATTGGAGCTGCACCGAAACATTTCGATAAACATTTCAAACAACCAATTTGATTGATTTGCATAAACTGTATCTATTCTACTTCATCGAATATTTTTACATGGAACATATAATTTCTCGAGAGAACAAATTTTTTCTCTCAGTGTATGGATGTTCGTTAAAATAAGGAGATATTTAATAATATCTCAAAAATGACGGAAAATGGCTCAAGCGATGACTCTCTGAGTCTCAATAATATTTTATACGTCACTAAATTGTTATGAGAAGAGGACTATGATATAGCTCATTTCTGCAGATATGACTGTTGTGATGTCGATAAGAACCGAGTCTTTATTAATAAGGATATCTATGACAATTACCTTTCATTAGTGTCACCTGGTGGGGTGCATAATAGAGCAGCAAGTCGTCGATGTATTCCTTGAGATAAACTCAGATAATAGGGAAGAAATGGTGCGTATTGATACAACGTCATTCGATGGAATGTCACAGTCGAGCAAACTCAATTTTACCCGTTGACGCTATCCGTTCGATGGTGAATGCGCGAGGATAACCATATTTTTGCGATTTTTTTTTTTCAGAAAAAGTCACGTGATGAGTATTTGTTACAAAAATAAGGATACCGGGGTGGCCGATCTGCCATCTTGGCACGGTTATAGGTGTCCCTTGGCGCAAAAATCAATGCACGACGCGCAGTCTAACATGCGCACTCAAACAGAACAACGAGCAGCGCAAAATCAAATATCCCCTCGTTTTTTGAGTCAGCGGTGTTTTAGATAATTTTAGAAATTGGTGGATATAATTCAGTAGTGAAGCGAAAAAATGGTGCAAGTCGAAGAAAACAAACTTTATAGAAGAGCCGAAATTTCAGAAGTTATTCAAAGTCAATGGCGATTTTGGCTACATGTCGAATGACTTTAATCCACCATGAGTTGCACGTTCTAGCAACGATTATTTCTTTAATTTCATCGACTTAGCTGGAAAATGACTACGAATCAAAGAGTTAAGTGAACTTAGCTTTCATACTCTTTAACCTTAATGAAGTTATGTCGACTTATACCACCTGTCAACAAAAAACTAACTGTAATTGAAAAATTAATTGGAGATTTTTTATAAAATTGATTTTATTATGCGCAATCGATATAGTGATATTTTTACGTCAGGATAAACACTGGGGGGTATCACAGTGACAACATTCGGAGAACATTCGTTTCGACACATGAATGATACACAATTAAGGCCCGGATGGAGGTTTCTTATCTCCTCCCCTTCCCCCCCAATACCCCTCACCAATTCTTTGAGCCATTTAAGATGGCAGAATGAGACGGGGAGACAGAAGCACTTTTTAGATTTTTATTTTAAAGAAAAAAGGCACAAAATAACAAAAAGGGGCTCGTCGCACCCTCACCACTTTTACTTTTGATTTTTTAAGTATTTTTTTAGAGCACATTTCGGAAAACTCGCGACAAAAGACGTAATTTACGAAACCAGGTGGAGGTTTCTCATCTCCTCCACTTATCGTTACGAGGTGCAACCTCCACAGAATATGTAGAGACAGTCTCGAAAAGACTGAGAGTGACATCTAGGAGCTGCTGAATAAGCCGGCGCTAGATACAAAAGACCAACAGACTTATGACAGACTGAAGGCATAGGAGTTGGGTGGAACTGTGACCTCGGATGGTTGTTGCGTGCCATACACGCAGAAACTACAAATTTCGGTGTTTCCCCATCATTTTCTTACCTATTATTCGAAGAAAAATGGAAACGTATTTCCCCGCATTCATAATCTTCAAAATTATCTTTCTTTAATCCTCTGTAGCTGCCCTCTCCATCGATTTATTGCGGTATTTTTATTTTTCCTAAAGTCTGGTAGTAATTATAATATTCATAAACAGATCTATGAAAGACCCCTCGTCCCTATTTGTAAAACTAATTTATCGAAGTATTCCTTCAATATGCGTTTTGGGATTGTTTATAGACACAATAATCTATTCTCCGTCACATTATTACCACTCTCGATAATCCCTCACAGCGGGCCTCATGTACGCTAACGACTCTGACGCTGTCCCTCCCTTCTGCCTCTCCGTCAACCGAAGAAACCTCCTAATTTACCTCCAACTTGTCAATTACCACCTATATTCATTTTCCACCAATGACGATCTTATAAAATTGTACTCATTCGTTCGGCACTACCACCACCGTTTAGAATATAAGCCCTATATTGTGAAATTATGAGTTAGTTAAAATTACAACCTCTGACTAGTTATATCTCGCAGAGCCTCTTCGTCATAACCAAATCTCTATATTTGAATAAACAGAAAATTGAGAAACGAAGTGAAGTATTTACATCCGACTAATCCAAGTCTCCCAGTATTTAACTATTACATCCTCACTCACTCCAACCCATTCAAAGACCCCCTCCTGAATCAGCTACACAAGGAACCTATTCGGCGTGTAGCAGTAGGGTTGATAGCGTGTCAATAGTTCACACCTCTGGAATTTACAACTCCAGAGAATTAATAAAACATGCGCTATTCAATCCCCTACAATGATCTAGAGGGCACTAGTAGAATTTCGCTACTTTAGAATTCGCTAGCATGTGCTAGGGGAATAGGGACCGACGGATAGGCTGTCCAACTGGGCGATTCTATAGGCTACGTCGAAGCAGACTAGGGACCAACGTAGCTAGGTGAGAGGACTGGCCCCTCCGTGATCCCGTCGGTTTGATTGGTAGTAATAAGGTAACGGACGACTCATGGCCGCCGAGATAGCCAGACTAGGAGGCAAAGCTCCAGTAAAATTTCGAGGCAGTCGGACGCGGGCGCTTGGCGCGAGCAGTCGAAGGAGTCTCTGCGCAGGCTATCGTGGTAGTTAGCCTGTATAAAGCTACTGACAGGGGCGTTGGCCCACCGTTACGCGATGTATCACGGGTGTTGGCGAGCATAAGGGGATGCCCTGCACTAAGAGTTGCTTCGATTTGCAATGTGACGACTTTGGGTAGCTCAGCGTTATCGCACTTCGGATAGAACGAATTGGGGACGCATCAATCGGTGGACCGGGAGTGAATATTCTCCTTGAGGCCCGAACATGCGCCACCATTTCTAGTAACCGGAAATTGTGACTCGCGATGACCGAAGCGGTAACTGGTGGTCATAAATGTGGCAGATCGAGGAGTAGCTAACATTTCTCACTATAGTCGGGTCGGCATTCTGACGTCCCAAGCTCTGAGGAGTCCCAGCTGATTCGCAGGTAACTCTGCGACCCTCCAGGATGGACATACCCTGGAGACGAAGGAACAGAGTGAGCTGGAAAAGCCCCTCTGGACGAGAACGAATATTCGTTCGTAAGGACCTGTAAAAGTATTAGAAGGCGGCGTGAAAAGACCGATGATGTGGTAGATCTACTCCTGGTGGACCTCTCCCACTCTACCATACCACGCTGAGCTGGTTGAGCAACCGATTGCCCAGCCACGCGAAGTCACCTGAGTTGACGAGATTTCCTCAGGGGCCGGTTTTGTTGAACCTCCCGTAAAAGTTCGGCTGGCGCCCAACATTTTGTGTGTTAGAGGCAGTGCGCATGCAAAATAGTTCTGATATTTTCCTGGGTGAAACATGCGGGGAAAATATCCATTACAATTCCCAGCCTTCTAAGATGGCGGAATGAGACGCGGAGACAGAAGCACTTTTTGGATGCTAAGTTCAAAGCAAAAAAGGCACAAAATAAAAAAAGGGGCTCGTCGCACTCTCACCAATTTTATTTTTGATTTTTTAAGTATATTTTTAGAGCTTATTTCGGAAAATTCGTGACAAAAGAAGTTATTTACGAAACCGGATGTATGTCCATATAATGTTTTCTGAAGAGATGAACCCAGGCACTTTCATCACGAACAGAATTCCTTAGAATCACTCACTAATTGAAAAAATATCCATTGTCCGGCACATTTTTGTTTTTTTAATATGTTGCCCGCACTTTTTTCTTCGAAACAACAAAAAACTGGCGATGTAAAACTATTATAACGAGCTGGCGATCAGATGTTATGCCCATGTACCAAGAGACACTTGACCTCAGCGCCGCGCCGGTAATTATTAGCTTTATCTGCGCAGCAAAGATGATCTGCACGTACATCTGGTTTCGTAAATTATTCTTTATTTTGTGCCTTTTTTTCTTTAAAAGTAAAATCTAAAAAGTGCTTCTGTCTCTCGGTCTCATTCCGCCATCTAAGATAGCTGAAGGAATGGGCGAGAGATATGGGAAGGGGGTGATAAGAAACCTCCATCCGCGCCTTAAATTTTAATCTTTATCAACTGAATCTCCGTTCACGAATGCATCAAACAAAACAATGTCTGGGGTACTTAGAAGACGGGCATTGAGCAGATTTCGGTAAAACGTCCACCTGTCCTCGTCAATATAGCAAATAGTATATTTTGATAGAAGTGCGACGGAGTCCTAACAAGAGTGAAGTTGGCGGCTCCAGACGAAGCTGAGGGCTGCCAATCACATGGGTTGAAACACTCCGTCGCACGTGTATGCGAATTATATTTTTTGTTAGTGATGTTTCGTTCAGCGAATGACGAATTGTGCAATTTTTCGTGTACTAGTAAACGAAAAGTCTTTTCGTTTGGAAGTTTCGATTTTTCGTTGACTAGTAAACGAACAGGTACTTTTCGACCCGGGTTGAACAACAGTGACAAAAATATATTTACTAAATTCCCCTTTTTATCTGCATCAAGGATATTCGGGCGAGGTAAACGGGCCTAGAAAAATGCAGCCGATTTTTCAAGTTTCTTTCTGCAAACTGGTCAATTTTTTGCGAAGCCGTGTGCACAGTTTCCAAGTACTGAAGAGAATAGTTTATTTATTATGATTTTTTGGAAAATCGATCGTTTAACCCGTCTTTTTGTGGGACTTATAGGAAAAAATTAAAACCCAATGAAAAAATGGAGCCAAGTTAATGAAACTTTGCACACATGTATAAAATGCGATCAATTAATTTTTGAGCTAAAAATTTTGTATCCTAGGAGAATGGTTTATTAGTAATAATGGAAAAACTACTGAAAAATTGAATTTCGGCGCGGGCAACTGGAACGAGCAGCAACGTCGCAAGTTGTCGACTGGGTAGGAGTAGCGCGGTAATTTTTAAACGACTGCCAAGGGAGAGATAGCCATTCAATGAAGAGAATATTTTCTTTAGATTCTGGGTAATCAAGAAAAAAGAGAAATATCAGAAAATTTGTAATTGATAAAAGAGAGAAGATCAAATTTTTAATGCTTATACACGCCCTTGTTAATTTTTTACGAAGCACTGAACTCAACGATTTGTCTCCACATTTCTCGGTAGATACATTGTCTTTATTGTCATCCTGATTCATCCGCTAAATTATCTGCTGTTCATAGGATACCGAATTTTACAACATTTGTTAGTTAGTGTAGTTTTGGATTGAAGTTCTGTCACGCGTTTGCCTTTCCACTGATACGTTTGTAATACCTTCAACACTTTTAGGGGTTAATAAACATAAAAGGCCCACAACACATATGGCCGTCATACTGCTAGCAACTTCCAATAGAGGCAATCTGCTACATCGATATTTCTAGGTTTGAAAAAACTAGACACCGACGATGTTGCCACTTTTTCAAGTCAATCACTATCTTTCAATTTATTAAAAGTAAAAGATATAAAATTTTTTCGATGCACGGGACCGATGGAAAGAAATTCAATCAGTTGAAAAATAGTATATTCCGTAAAAAGTGAAAAAAAATGGTTTTTGGCGAGTGGGAGGTTTATATGACGAGCTGAAGGCGAGTGATGTAATCCCAGAAGTCAAAAACGACTTTTTTCGCGAGTCACGAACAATATTTTTCACCTCAATGTGTCGAAAAAGTACTTTTCAGCCACTCGACGCGAAGCGTAGAGTGATTGAAATGTTACTTTTCCGACACAGCGTGGTAAAAAAAATAGTTTTCCGTACTAACGTTGACATTTCCTCGTCCGGGAATTGGCATTCGCCCTGTCCCAAACTCGGTAAAGGCAAAGTCACTAGGGAAAAATATTGTCCGGGCTGTCGTTATAGGGTTTTTTTACTCGTGTGGTTGGCTTGTCCTCGGCTGCGGCTCGGACGCCAACGCCACACGAGTGAAAAACCCTATAACGACCGCCCGGAAATGTACTATTTGGGGAAGAAATTGCTAAAACGTGCGTGATCTATTAAGTTGCAAGTGCAAAAATTTTGTTTTCAGGGATTGGTTTTCTGCAAGAATACCATACATTCCTCTCCACTTCACCTCCTACATTTCTTCCTCGTCCGAATCTCCTTAATTGGTTTTGGTGAATGACGGAGAAAAATAGTGAAGAAATAAGAAACTCTCGTACACACTGCAGGTCTGTATCTCCCCCTTCGAGTACCCCTAAACTTTGTATACTCTTTCGATCACTTGGATGATTTCTTCCCATATAAAAATGGCCCCGTCGAAAAATTAGAAAGCTTAAAAATTCAATTCTTCTATGATCAATTTCTTAAAAATATATTTAAGTTCCTAATGTAATGAAGGATGCGTTGGATATCACTTCCCTGACCAATTATGAACTATGTCGGCTTTTTTTTTATCAATATTTGTTCGGGCTATATCGACATAGTTCCTTGGGGCGATTGTTTACTGCAAAATTGCCACTTAAGGCCTGGCTGTACCTTCAACCGAACGTTATCTAGATTATTTTGTTTTGAATTTTTTATGTACAAGGCATTTATTTGGGAACTCAGTTTCTGTAAGAAATAGACCTCTCAGAATAATAAATATGTATTTACAAAAAACTAGAGAAAATTAGGAACATTTTCAAAGATCGTTTTTGAGAAATATTGAGAAATAAGTTAGTAGAGGGGAAAATAAAAAATGTTAAAAAACTGGAAGGAACAATTGAGAACACCGACCACCTGAAATGACAGACGGTAATATGATTTTTTTTTTAAAGCATTTCTGCACAGTTAGAGTTCAATTTGCATACATGTCAAGTAATTTACATGGTGGTAGGTATACCTTAGATATTTATGGAACATTTTTGGAGGAATTCGTTACTAATAACTAGTGAATTGTTGTCTAGTCTAATTAGGAATTCTCTTGTATCGTATGGTGGAAACATTTTGGTGTTAATAAGTTTTTCGTACATGATTTTTCTGGAAATATCGTAAAGTGGGCATTGCCACAAGACATGGTCGATATTCTCATCTTCGTAGCCACATTTACATGCCGAGGAGCTAATAATATCAATTCGTGATAATGATTCTGCAAAACTATAATGGTCGGCCCTAGCTCTGTGAACCCACGAGATAATTTATCTGGGTAATGTTTCACTATTGAACCAGGGCTTTCTTGTGTCTCTATAGTAATATTTAAAAAAGTTGTTATCCTTATATGTTCCTTTCTCGTTGAGCATTCTGGAGGTGTTCTTCAATCATTCTGTTCTGAAATCTTCGGGATAATCAGTGAACGGAACCAGAATACTATTATCACAGCACGAGTAGTAGCCCCTCTTGCTAGGCGGTCGGCCTCTTCATTACCAGCTACCCCTGAGTGGGAAGGAACCCAAATAAATTTTAAAATATCCTCATTATCTTTAGTCACTTCATTATATTTTTCTTTACTATTTAAAATCAATTTATTCGTTCTGATACTGACGCTTGGTTGCGAGATTGATTGAAGAGCATTTGGTGAGTCACTAATAATGAGAAAGTTGGTATTTGGATGGAAAAGACTGAAATTAGTGGCCTGAGCGAGTGCCAAACGGTACGATGATGATAAGAATCGCGAGGCTCTTTTTTCGCTATGAACGAAAATTTGCAAAATGCAGAACAATTTGCAAAAATTTTTCACAGGGCCTTTTTTAAACTAACTAGGATAAAGGTGCGCGCGAGGCGCGCATACTATTAATCTTAGAGGGTTATCTATTTAAGCCGCATGAATAACAAATAATCTATTATATATCATCATAATATATAATTAATATGGCAGATGGAAATAAAGAAAACTCACATTTTCGATAAATTTTTCAATATTTATTCTTTAAGAAAATGAAAATTATATGAAAAAAAGATTTTATTTATTAATCGCAAGAGCCCATTAAGGATAATCGCATCATGACAATCCTACTGGAACACCTGATGAAGTCAATAAACCTATCTCGAGTGAAGACCTATCCTCTTTGGTCTCTCAAAATTTCTGATATTTCCGTTTCTCTTAATAGATTTACTTCTCTTTCAAAGGAGGTAGTAGTGTAACGAATAATGCTTTAAAAAAAATATTAGAAGAATAAAATTTTTAAGGGATATTATTTTCATGTGGTATGCTCATTACAACCGTTTCCATTATTCAATTGACCGTGTTCTTAAAGTTATCGGTCCATATATATATATATTATCTATAGATATGTCTTTTGGCTATATTTGCGACTTAACTGTTTTTCTTGATCATGCGGGATATAAGACCGTGGTCACTTTGGCCGCAAGCGGCCGCGCCTTTGATGTCTTGCTCATCAGAATTTAAATAAAAATGTATTCTTCGCTCGATACCATGAAATAAAATTATATACGAACAGATAAGGGAAAGTTTCAACTATCCCCTAAATGAATGAAACAACGGTTACGAATGAATTTCATAAGATTATTGAAAATGGAAGAAGAAATTGCAGATAGTTGTTTCTGCAGTTACTTTCAACTATTGGGATGGAATTCCTAACATTAGTTATCGCAAGAAAGAATACTTCAGAGATGTGTTCTTGTGTGATTGATAATTGCCGACGGCTTTCAATTAACTGATTTCTCAGTCTTAATTTTTTTCGCAGTGACACAACTTGCTTGAAGCGATCGATTTTTTAAGTAAATAACATGTTTGCAATTGGCCCCAGAATCGGGATTCAAATATATAACTCTTTATAAACATAATTTTTCACTATTCCGAGTTGTCTTTGATCACCTAAATATACCTTCAGTGAGTCCCACGAACAGACCCGTGATAATGCAACATAAAGTAGTCCATGGTTGACAATGTCTCGTCGGAGGTCAATCCCAATTCTTTCAAAAGTTTGTCCTTGTGATTTATTAATGGTCAAAGCAAACGTTCATCGAATGGGGAATTGTCTTCTTCCAAATACGAAGGGATAGGTATCGTCATTATACAGCGGGATTCGACATATGAAGACTATATCTCCTGCTTTATCACCGGTTAGCACTTTGCATTTTAGTAAATGATTCGAAAGTTCTAAAATTCTCAGTCTAGTTCCATTACACAAACCCTCGTTAACAGAGAGATTCCTAATCAACATGACTACTGCATTAATCCTAAGTTTCAATTCATGTGGTGGTAAATTTGAAGGATTCAGAGTTTCTAGATATTCGGGTAAGAGTGCCTCAGCCATTATTCCATTGTCGCATTCTTTTACTGTATTGACACTCGTGTAAGTTCTTTCTGTGGATTTATCCAGCAATTCCACAACTCTCTTATTGATATCATCTACATCCTTATTTCTTCCCGATAAAATTCCCCATTTGGTCACTTTTTCATATTCTTTTTCCCTGATAACTTCCCCATAAATATCTTCAATAATATCATCATTCGCGGGAGCGAGGCATTTATCTGGCAGATATACATCAGATTCATTAATATTGAGAGTTCCATCACCTACTTATAATAGGAAATCTGTGAATTCGACTTCGTCTGGTAATGTACGCATATTTTCGGTCAGAGCAAAGCGAGTGAATTCAGGCCATAAGAAGCGGAATTTTATTGATAAATTAACTAATTCACTGCGTGTAGCCTATTTCTTGACTGGTAACAATTGTCGAATGTCACCACCAAATAATATAACTTTTCCTCCAAACGATTGATTATTGTTCATAATATCATGTAAAGTATGATCGATCAATTCTAGGGCATGTCTCGGTGCCATTGGAGCCTCATCCCAAATAAACAGATCAATACGTTTGAGATATTCGGCTTCTGCAGACTGGACTTTGATAGTTTGCGATGCGTTCTTCCACGTGGAAGCAATGTGGCAGCTATACCAGTGTAAGCCATGGTGCACAATTTCTTCTGTTCACTTCGTAACAGATGATATAAGGTTGTATATATGAATGTTTTCCCTGATCCTCCGGGGCCGTCAATAAAGATACACCGAGATTCATCATGAGTTGTGTTATTCAAGATCCTAATTAAAACTGTGTCAACAACACTTTTCTGTCTTTCGTTGAGTTTCTGAGACTGATCAGAACCAATGATACGATGTTGTTCAGGTAACATATCATCGTCAATGTTCTCAACATTATCGATTTGTGGCATTGAAGGGAAGTTTGCCAAACTTGAACCTTTATCATTCAATAATGTGTTAATCTGAACATAAGCTTTTAGATGAGCTCGATAAAGAGACATTTTACGTGCGTAATCCTCAGCCGATGAATTTTTGAATTCTTCCCATATCTTTTCAGGGTGAACAGGCTTACAATGAAGCAAAATCCGGACAAATAATTGACGTAATTGCTTTGGCATCATCCAGATTTCAGCTTCACGCATGGCAGTCATCCACTCATTATCATCTTCAATAAGACCTATTGCGAGACATGCACTCATGAAAGTTGGACATAATATGCTGTCCACCGTTCTTAAATCTTCAAAGCTAGTTGCTCCTTTCACATGTGTCAATAATAATCTGAGATGAAATAATTCTGTCTCAGTGGGACTTACTGAGTATATTCGGCCAATCACATTGAAACGACTTTTGCGTTTTGCCCGAATCCACTCCCCATTTTGCTTTTTGAATGTATAATGCTCTGGTATTTCTGAGTATGTAAAATTTTTGGAATCTGGATCATGCTGATTCAAAATGAAATAAGCAGTCAAGATTGTTTTTTTCTGCAAAGCGCCCTGAACTGCTTCATTATTATCAATTTGATCGAACATAATTGTTTGTTGATTTGGTAAATGTATTGATAATCGCGTGATACTGTGACTCTTATCGTGCATGTTAAAATTAAGAATGCGAGCGCACGCCTCAGGAGGGCTAACATACCGAGTTTCCAAATAATCTTTAATTTCGTCGTGATTAACAACTCTTTCATCTGAATCAGTTGTTAATCCTTGAACTACAATAGCAGCAACATCAGGGCCTTTATAAATGTAGTTATAAAGATATTTGACAGCCTTTATATTTGAGACAACCTCAACATTGATATGACAATTGAGACGTTGTAATAATTCTTTATTGTGAGGTACAACATTTCGATTGTCAAATTCAAATCCATCACGTCGAGTATATTGCCCCGTATTCAGACGTTTGTAGCAAGGGTAACCATCGTCATCCATCGTGGTTTCATTTTGGAATGTTTTCGGATATTTTTTCGAACACTGTCGCTTTTCATCTAAACACCAATCGCCGCAAGGCCCATGAATCATATTGTTTTTTATAATTTCATGTATTTTTGGGTTCTCAATAGCACTTGCGATCCCTGCAGAAATATATTTAGCTACAATGTCAGCAGTTGTGATTTTAGAATGAGGTTTCAGGATTATTAATAAATGAATGTGAGGCAAACCACGTTTTTGGTACTCAATCACATACATATGAGCTTGGATTTCTCCGAATATTTTCTTTTTAATAATTATTCTTAAGAGCTCATTTCTTTTTAATTAAAAAACTCGAGCTACTAAGTATAGTCTGTCCAATGCAGTTTGTCCATCAAGAAGGTATTCCGTTATTTCTTTCCATTTTGGATTACAGGTCATGGTGACGAACAAATCTAGCTTACCAAAATGACGAACCATTGTCATTGAGTCTTGATAAATTTGTAGCATATAACGTGGCGATCCTACATGTAATGATGGTAGTATACATATTTTACCTATACGACTATTGGTATCTTCAGCTCGTTGCTGCAAATGATTCATTACACCTTCACAACAATCCACCCGTAATTTTTGTTGTATTGAACGCAAATAATCCATCCTATCTTTTTCTATTTTCACATAACTGTCAACCGTCCATTGTTGGAATAATCTACGTCCCATGAGAATATAATTTGTTTCAGCTCGAATCGCCATGCGGTATTTAAAATAAGCACCCCTTGTAATTCGATGTATACCATCACTTTGTTTCATATGATTAGTCCAGCCTCTAGTTCCATGTGGATAGAAGAGTGGATAGGTCCATGGCTCAACGAATTCACTCATTGAACTGACATATTGTAAAACTTTATTTGATCTGTTTCATATTGTTACGTATGACTCTGGAATTTCTCCATCTGCTGTTGTTGAATAAACGGCTGCGACTTCATTAACGCGCTTCATTAACATTGTATCCTCGTTTGTCCAATCCTTTTTTTAAGGTAAATAATAATTCAAGCTCTGGTTCAATGTCATTGTGTGATGCAGTCATTAATTCTAACTTTTCTTTCATCATTTGATATGATTGAACATGTACATTATGCTCTCTCAAGGCATTATCAACTGTTTGAAGAACGTCAGCGTTCAAATTTGAATTCGAATTTAATCTATGTGCTATAGCTTCATTGGAGTCAATAATGAAAAGCTGTCCATAGCTTGGTAATTGATCAGCAGTAGGATATGATGCTGTATTAATTTAATAATAGATTTGTCCTTGAATTTTAAAACAAAAAGGCCCTGCTCGTCGATTATTGAAAATGACTAAATGCGCGTTAAAGGAAGCAATCGAAAATGAGTTATTATAATAACGAATATTTTGATAGAAGTGATTGGATGATTCGTGCGTGCCATTGAATAGATCTATCAGAATCCTTGGCGGACTTGGTAGATTCTCGATAGAAACTTTCCCATGGCTGCAACAATCAATAAATGAAATACCTTTTTTGGAAACTTTTTCTCCAGCGAAATGTCATGCTTTACAATGAATGCATTCAATGTTCATCGGGCCAGAATAATGTTCAGAAATCTCATTACTTTCTGATACGATAGTTACTGAACCACTTAGATTATGGGTGAATTGGTTGTGTGATTCGGGACGAATGGAGTTTTGATGCTATGTCGCCAAATTTACATTAGAATGATTATGTGATTGATATATATAGTTATTATCATTATGCAATTGGATATCCAATTCCGAAAATGGATGCAATGAACCTGTGAAATGATTTTGATCACCAGCTTCATTAGGATTGACTGACGGAATTCTCCTGTGAGAGATTGGTTGTGCTGTGACTGTATTCGAATAACGGTTCGGATTAGCAACAACAATATGATTATTAATTCTTGATATCTCTGTAGAAGATTGGAGTGCTTGATACTTTGGTAAAGAAACTTTGTCAACGATACGTCTCTTTCTGCGTTGACGATTTAGTTTAGAATAGTTCGAATAACTATGGTCAAGAGAGATTAAATTAAGTATTTGAGGGGTTTCATGAGGTTTTGGAGATGTAATGAAGCCATGAGCATGCTTTAAAGCATTATCAGATAATTGATCTATAACAATGTCTCGGACTGCTTGCAAATTATTTTGAGAACATTCAGTTTGTGGTTCAGGAAAGATAACTTTCGTTAAGTTTGCCAATACCAACGGTCTATCTGTAATTTCCAATAGTCTTTTCGGCATGTTTTGATCAAATCGAATGTTACTGGAAAAAATTCAGGGTAGAAATTAGAGGAGGTAGAAAGCTTTTATGTATTTGAATATTTATATCATCCGACGTTATCAAACAGAAAAAACTTTCTGTTTCTCAATCTGTAAAATTTTCTCTATCAATCTGAGTTTTTCTTTTCTTCTAAATATCTGATTTCTGTCAATCTGAGTCTTTTTTAACTTCCCGATAGGAAGTTATTGGTTTTACCCCGAAAATGCAAATCGCTAATTTGGTGAAATGTCGACGTTTCATGACCAGGAGAAACCTCCCCGATATTTTTTATCAAGTTGACGTGTGTGTGTGTGTGTGTATGTGTGTATGTGTGTATGTGTGATGTTAACAATCAGATCTGAGATTTTTACTCAGTAAAACCCTTTTTCCTCTCATTACCTCTAATCTTCAGGAACTTCACCCCTCGCGGCACCACCGTTAAGTATTACTTCGCGAGGACGTTCTCAGCTCATTGCTCTTCCACGTATTCCATCTCATGTACGTCCTCCTAATCTGCAAAGATGTTATATTCAATTAGGAAGTTCCAAAGAAGATTGCTCACCTATTCCGCAGACTTGCGCTTGCGTTCCTCTGTCCTGAGCTCATTCATGACCTCGGCCGCGAAATCGCTCATAGCATCCCAGGCTGCTTGCGATGAGAGCATTGCT